>JACJUY010012156.1:3264-23222 GCA_014220935.1 Platorchestia sp. MABIK | reverse complement strand
CCCACGCTCCCCCAGGCCTCTCCCACGCTCCCCCAGGCCTCTCCCACGCTCCCCCAGGCCTCTCCCACGCTCCCCAAGGCCTCTCCCACGCGATATTTTGAGATGCCGAAAGAAATAAATACATTACCTCCTACCGATACCCAGTCATCTAACAACGCTGCTGGCGACTTGGTCGAAGACCGAACAGAGACCGGAGTGGTTTCGAGTCTGAAGTCCTTTTTGTCTGCAAGAAATGAGTTTCCTGGCAATACTTCTACCTCATTCGCGTCGGAGCCCACACCCAATTTTACACAGTTTACTTTTAAAAATAGGCTAACGTCTTCACGAATAAACTTTTCATTTATCGACAATGAAGAGCCGTTAACGAAAAATTACACAGATGTCAGGTCTCCGTCGGCAGTTACTGTCATGCCGCCTACCGAAACTACCGAGGATTCCTCTGCTGTTCTCACTAGCTCTGCTGAGTCTCCTGGATCTCTCATACTCGATTCTTGTACCACCAGATCACCCAATGTGACGTCACTGGATTTTTACCAATTGACTTCCGATGCCAAAAATACCTGTAACAATACACTAAAGTCAACGAGTTCTTCACAGACTTGTAGACCTTGTCATAAAAACCCATTGGGTGACACTTTTGAAGACAAAAGGCCATCAGGTGTAGTTCTCGCTCCTAAGGGTGAGGAATTGTTCAGTTCCTCTAACACCATTTCACCGCTGAGTAAAGCCAAAAGTTGCCCCACTCCTACCTCTAGAGATCCCCATATTCCTGTACGTCTTTCCTTGAGCTTCCCTATCCATAAGCCTATCCCAAGACGATCTTGTATTGCCATTGCGTAAGTTTTCTGTTCTAATCTATCTAATGGAAACTTGCGAGAGATAATCCGGATCTCGATTTCCTGCCTTCTTTTCATAAGCGTTTTACTAAATTATCGACGTTTCAATAAAAATCCGAGCTATTAGGTGTGTTTTGTGTCACATTCCTAACCCTCCTACAATGTTGTGTCACACTTGTATTCCGCTCTGGTTGTCGCTTTGAATTTGTCATTAATTCCACTTAAATTGCACCCGTCAGGAAAATCAAGAGATTTGACATAATAAATTCTAAATGTAAGAAAAAAATTTGAAAGTAACACGAACAGAGTATATTTAATTTAAACCAGTGAAACGAAAAGGCGGGCTTCTTCTCATGAAAAGCAAGATTATCTTGAAAAAATGAATAAATATCAAATTAAGATATTATTGTGCCTAGCTCTAAAGCTGGCTCACCTCGGAACCGACAAATCTATCTTAGAAGTTGCAGTTTCCCATGTGACAGCATAATTGAAAGAGAAGCAGGTAATAGAACTATACTTCTATGGAAACTTTCCGGCACACAAAGACAAAGGGGGCCGACTAATTCATTGATCACAATGGGTGCACTTTATGAAACCGAACAGTGAATTCAATAAGTTATTTTAACCGTCTGAAACTTTAGTCTGAGCTGTTGTTTTGGCGAAGAATGTTTTATTCCAGTTGAGCCTGATATTTATCGTCTTTTAAATTGATTTTTCAAAAATTTTGCTACTAACCCCAGGACGCAATAATGGTTACCATCTGCCGTGCTGGTGCACATTCCTAACATTTGAGTGAGTGGAGAATTCAGGCTAAGTTCTCAAACAACGAGGAGAATCACCTGGCTTTTACACAAGAACACTCAATATAATCAGACGGCATGCGTAGAAAGAAGCAGTAAAGGACTCGTATTCGTGCTTTAATGTTGATTTTATCAACACACTTCAACAGAATTATTACATCAATATGATAAGCTTTGTAGTGTGGCCGCAAACTTCATAAGTTCTGCGGCTTATACTTAAAGTGAACGCCAACACAGCCTGCACTAGTTTAAAAAGGGAGGGCAGTCGGCTACTCGTAGCTTTGAAAAGAATAACGTAAAAATAGGTTCAACAAAAACAGTATTTTGTTATAATTTGACGTACTCCTAGAAACAGGCATCATAGTTTCCTCATTGGAAAGTCCATAATTGCATTTTAAGTCTGATCCCGGTGGAACATTTCCCATAAAATTAATTTAATTAAAAGATGAGCCCCTCTGCATTCATAATTTAAAGACCTGGCTCTATAGGCTCTATAATATTAAGATGGCTCTACTCCCATGGATGGATATGTTTATATTCCTCCGCACGTGTTCTCTCACTCCGACCAGAGTCGTAGTGTGACCTCGCGGAACTCAAACTGTGTCAAATGAACCCCTGAAGTGAAAAGATCATTGTCTATTCTAGTAAACGATGCGTTACATCATGGTTGTTAATTAACAGCTAACAGTTTCATGCTTCAAATTTAGTGGATGATTCGAAGGCAAAAATTTGCCAAACATTTCAATTGAATCTTAGAATTTTGAGAATAAGCATAGTTAGGAAGTGTTCAAGACTTCAAAGCGCACCATGGAACTTTAAAACACAAAAGATTGAATGAAGTTTCTTATTTCAGTCGGTAAGAACTGTTCGTTCATTAAGCTCTGCCGCACGCACATTAACACCGTTATGGAACTCGTACAGAACATTTCTAATGTGATAATTTAGATAGGAGAAACATGGATGCCAATATTTATGAAATACATGAACGTTACAGAAATAATGCGAAGAAAATCGTTCATTTTAGTTGCAAAAATATATTACAATTATTACAGTAAATAATTGATGAATCTTCTGAGTATCCGATCTCAAAATCGGACGTTACTTTTGCTCTAACTTGATGCGTGACAAATGAGGTTCAACATTTGTCTAAAGATTTAGCTTTATCAAGTTTTAAATTCCCGAGTTTATACTTTAGCAGGTCTAAACTGGATAATTCGAAATTAAGGTGTTGTTGGCTATTTCAAGAATCAATATAAAGTTGATAATTGCTCAAAAAGTCTTCAATTTGGAACTCTTATCAGAAATACTGAACTCCAAATCAAACTGAACATTTTTGAAACGAGTCAGTCAGGTTCTTCGCATTTCAAATCCAGAGTTTGAAATTTAGAAATGAACCAGATTTTTGAAATTTTGTTTTTCAGGCATTTGTAAAAAAAAATTTCAGATAAATTTTCATTTGTAGTTGTAAATTCAAGAAGAAGTTTTTATTTTTCCGATGCAATTTAAAATAACCTGATTTTCAAACCCCAGGTAGGTAGAGAGTTCATATTTTCTGTTGCAATAAAGTTTTTGAGATCTCGGCACCACAAAGAACTTCAACTGAGTAACCGTCGGTTGAAACTGAGTAGTTTCAACCGTCGTTGAAATTTTCGAAGGATTCCATTTCTGTGACTAGTATTCGTTGAGCTTAAATTATTTCGATCGACAATGACAGTGCTCATAACAATTACGGTTGGAGTTCATAACACTCTGAAAACAAAGCGAACTTGCAAACTTGGAATGATTTTGAAGCGCTTATTATTTCATGCTACTATAGAGATGCATAGATAACCATAATTGGATTTCTGTTCTGGTTGGCTTGATAGATTACTTCTTTGCCATGGGCGTTGTGTAGACTACAATTTCTGCAGTGAAGATCAGTTTTTCTCATATTCGTTACCGCGCTTCAGATTGACTTCGACGTCTGACGGCTGAAAAATGAAAAAATGTTGGTGCTATTTTAGTTAAATAATATCAAATTCCTTGTTAGAGTAAAATTAACGAAAATGTGAAATATTTCTAAACTTCGCCAAGTCTTCAGGCCATTTTAATATTCGTTCAACGTTGCTGGAGTAATAATTTTGCTGCTTGAGAGCTTTAACAGAGAATCCTGGAATACAAATTACAATAATTTTAATTTCATGTCGCTTGCGTTGTAAATTGAAAATCCTATTTTTGATCCAGGACAGTCAGCCATTGTAGTGATTTCAGGAATCGTAGTGGTATAAGTAATAACTTTATGCTTCTTGCGTTGTGATTTGAGTATTGCATTATTTACCAAATCTTGTCTTTTAACTCAAAATACTTTGGGTCCTTTTATTTTGACAGAAAACCTCTTACTACCTGAGATTTCCGTGTCTCATAACCGCAAATTATATTTGATGTTCATGTGAGTGTGCTCACATATTTTATGCATGATAAAGAAAAAAAAACATTTTTTATGACATGATCGTAGTAGTGCATGTGTATCAGTGTTGCCTGAATATTATTATGTATTCTAGATGCAAAATTAATGTATTGCGTGTTCTGCTATTTCGTACCTTTATGGCGTTCAAATATTAGTCATCATTGCAAACTTATCGCTGCCTTTTCGATCGCTTGGATAGTTATTGCACTGGGCTTTTTTACGTTGTCTACTCTGGGCTTTTATTTTGCGTTCTGTTTTCTAGTGCATCCCAGTTTTTTATGGTCCTCAGCTCTGCACAGTTGTGTTCAAATATACTCGGTAGAGGTCAAATGCTGCTTTTGATTTCTCCTATTTTTGTGCCATTTCCATTAGTTTTTTCTTTATAAGTAAAAAAATATCTTGTACAGCGTTACTTGAAAAAAGTGTGCACAAACAAACAGTAATTGTCTACTAGAAAGTGCGATCTCACTTTTTCTTTATGGTAAAACCTGATCATAAAACAAAGCGTACGCAAACAAACCGTAGCACTTTAGTGGAAAGCCTAATCTTACTTTTTTATTGTTTGAAATCGTTTTTAAAGCGTTATTTAATGAAAGACAATGCGTGTGCGAACGAACTCTAATTATTTGCTGGAAAACGTTATCTTACTTTTTTAGTTTAAAGGTTGTATGGCATAGTGTTACTTCATGAAAAACAAGACACACGCAGATAAACCGTAGTTGTTCACCGGAAAGGGTCATTTCGTAGTAAATTATGAAAAGTAAATTTGTGTAATTGTATACAACTCGCGCGATGCTTCGAAGTATCTGGTGGCTCAACTGTCAGTGTGGGTCAAGCTTTCAAACTAGGTACTTGTGGGTCATATCGGAAATTCGAAAGGTCCTTTAAATATATTATAGGGCTTACGACAAAGACGGATCACAGCGGAAATTCAGGATATCCTTTGAACAATTTTTAGGGCTTACAACAAAGACGGATCACAGCGGAAATTCAGGATATCCTTTGAATTATTTTTAGGGCTTCCAACGAAGACGGATCACAGCGGAAATTCAGGATATCCTTTGAACAATTTTTAGGGCTTCCAACAAAGACGGATCACAGCGGAAATTCAGGATATCCTTTGAACAATTTTTAGAGCTTACAACAAAGACGGATCACAGCGGAAATTCAGGATATCCTTTGAACAATTTTTAGGGCTTCCAACGAAGACGGATCACAGCAGAAATTCAGGATGTCTTTTAGATTATTTTATGGCTTACGATGAAGATAAAATACAGCAGAAATTCAGAACATTTGTCTACATTCCTTGAGCTTACGGCGGAGATTCGAAAGTTTTAGCGTAACAGCGGCCGCTCGCAATACTGGGCGGATTTCTTATGAAGTTTTCATTCAAATGTTATTTAGAGCTCACTATTGAAAGTTTGAGTATCTCGACTACGAGCTGAAATATCTCCAGCGGCCACTAGGGATACTTTGAGCACTTTGACCGCAACGTGCGCCACCGGTGTTGGGTGGAGGGGGAGGGAGGGATGGAAATTTTCATCTTGCTGCTGGACTGGCCACTAGTCACTAACTCAATTTTCATAAATGCACACTTTTGTCAGTTCATCACGCGTTAAAAGACAAAGAAAATTGTTTATAGTAACCACAACACTTGCTCTATGAAATTCAGCGTCACTGTCTATTTATTAAAGGCAACGTTTCGATGCACGAGCATCATCCTTAGCCTGAAACTACAGAGTACATCTTTTAAGGGGGACAACCCGGCGATTTTTTAAATTTGGTCCGATTGGTCTGACATTTGGCCAGTAGTGCCCGTTTAGTGGCCAACGGGTCTAGTGCCCGTAGCCCCAGAAAATTTTAGGGCACAGTAGCCCACCACCTAAGGATCCTTTTTCAATAATGAAAATAAATGGCCAAGTGAGCCCGAAAATCCCTGGGTCGTCCCCCTTAACGCGTGATGAACTGGACAAATTCCGTACGGTTGAGAATTTAGAAAATGCATTTTTATTAAAGCTAAATGAAGGCACGATCCAGTTAAAGTTTGCTATTTGCTAAATTGCTTACCAAAATTGACATTAAATTTGAGTTGAATATTGAACTTCAGTTTCACCTACGGCGGTTAACATCTTTCGGGTTCCGCCACAGCAGCAGGGAGTCGCGTTTTCCTCAATAGCGAACTATTCTCGAACCCAGTCTAGCTTTGTTCGCCTCCTGCATGCATGTTTTTCGCCGCCCAAGTAATGAAATCGCGTAGGCGGCGAAAAACATGCATACTCTGGCGAAAAAGTTAGAGTGGGAATACCTGCCTTGGAAGAGTGATAGTGTACGCTTGCCATGTCCCTGAACGAGCTGGAGTAATAGCTACCCTGGCGTGCTGTTAGTTGTGCCTGCCTGTACGTCATTTGCGCCTTTGTGTGCGCATATTTTAGCATGAGCGCTTCCAGGTGTAATGCGCGGTCCTATAGGTTAAGAATTGAGTTGGCCTCCATTTTTGTTTGAAATAGAATGTTTTTTTTTTTACGAGGATCATCTTTTTTTCGGTTCACTGATGGTCTGTGTTTTAGCACCTATTATTTTTCTAACTTTTACCTTGTTCCATGAGCTTTATTCATAACTCACTGTTCCTATGCGCTGGTGATCTTTTGTGAGAACACACCTAGTGCGCAAATGTCCCTGTTATTTAACTCCGTTCTAAATGGTGTCTTTCTCATTCCTCTCCTTGGAATACCTTTTGTTTGGGTTGGGAGACTTGAGCTAACTCATGTGATTTAATCATATTTTTCTGTGAACTTATTTTTACCTTATTGCTTTGACAGTTTCTACTGACGTGTTCAAATTTGTTGGAACGTCTCATCATTCTTTCTATTACGAAGTACTGTTGCTTTCCCGGCGGAATTTTGACGTTTTATATCGGGTCTGAGTTGACTTCGACTTGTGTACCGAGATATCTTTTGTGTTACGTACAGAAGAAATTAATGCAGTATATTATGTGTACGTAACTGTGTACAGTGTACTGGGCGGTGTGTGGTGGTACAGTGTACTGGGCGGTGTGTGGTGGTACAGTGTACTGGGCAGTGTGTGGTGGTACAGTGTACTGGGCGGTGAGTGGTGGTTGTACAGTGTACTGGGCGGTGAGTGGTGGTACAGTGTACTGGGCGGTGTGTGGTGGTACAGTGTACTGGGCGGTGTGTGGTGGTACAGTGTACTGGGCGGTGTGTGGTGGTACAGTGTACTGGACGGTGTGTGGTGGTACAGTGTACTGGGCGAGGACAATTGTTTTTTAAGCAGTGTGGAAATTGGTTGTAGGATTTAGTGTTAAGTAGCCTTTAGTTCACTCTTTTTTTCTTCGCGGGCTCCACTGAATTGTGAATAGTCTTTGATTTACACTTTCGTCTCTGCGTGACGTGAGCTAGGTATCAATAAGCTCCAGTCCACGCTTTTACATTTCGAAGACCTGACCACCTTATTAACTCAAAGAGCGTTGGCTTTGCCATCGTTGGTTGGTACCTACATTTTTATTTCCATGTGCGGTTCGTCATTCTGCATCATTTTATTCCTTTAATTAAAGCTCTCTCACCGGAGAAAAGGTTGCCCTTCACGAACATTATACCCATATTGTGTTGATAATATTCATAGTAGCTACTACTGGCGCATGGCTTCATTTGTTAATCTAACTTGAGTATTAACATTGTTATCAATAATACCTCAATCAATAATAATTCAAGATAATATAATTCAATCAACAAGTAACTATAATTGTGTTATCAGGGTGTTGCCGCACTGGTTATAAATTGGGTTTTTCCTTTGATAAATTTCCAATCATTCTGGGTTATCATAAATATACCACATGCAGTAGTGAGCGTTAATTTACGTCAAAAAGATCTATGTAAAATGAAAGGCATAGAGTTAATGTCCCCGTGAATTACACACCAGAAGGATGATCCTCTCACAATACGTCTGAAATGAGCAAATCATGACCTTGAAATTTCGCGCTGACGTTCCAGGTCGTCGAATAGCCCAGACATGGAAACCTCACCTTCGTGATGTTAAGAATGTACTGATTGGTTTTGGAATATGATTACCGAACAAAATGAACGTTAACGGTCTAATGGATCTCCCTGTGATAACCTCCCGGCTATGTTAGCGATGTACTGACTGATTTTGTTCTTTTTATTAGGGAGAAAATCGAACTTAGCGATTTAATATATCTCTTATTCATTGCCTTTTTGCGTTCTTCCTCGGACCTGTTTCATTTCTGATATAGTGTTGAGTGTTCGCTTGGTGTAGCTACATCTGTGGTCATTACATTTCGCGTTAATTTCACCCCATGATCCTTATATTATTGGTCGCTCGGTGCCGATCTTCGTGATCACTCTTTAATTATCTGCAAAAATTTTCTTGCTTCTTCATACCGAGATTGTTACTGAAACGTTTTTTTTTTGTGTTTGGTCTTGTGGTCACTCTTTTTCTTGCTGTTTGGTCTTGTGGTCACTCTTTTTCTTGCTGTTTGGTCTTGTGGTCACTCTTTTTCTTGCTGTTTGTTACCATTTTCCCCAATTTTCTTGATTAATTTTTGTTACCTGATGTTTATCGTTATGGTATTTACGACCTTCATGGGGATGCAAGCATTGTATCTTAGGGAATTAGCCTTCCCAGGGATAAAATGTGACGTCCTGAGCAGAAAGTTGAGGTGACCACCTTTCTTTTGTTTTAATAGATTAAGTTTATTGTTTTATCAATCCCTATCATTTTTCGGTTCACTGCGGTCCATTTTTTCTGCACCTATTACACTCTTCTTCAAGCTTCTTCTCCTTTCATTGAATTTCTTTCCTTACCGGGTGTTTCTACACGCAGATGGTCTTGTGTAGAAGCTCGCCTTGTGCATAAATTCCTGGTTCCCCAAACTTAATACCAAAGGCTTCATACCTTCCTCCTTCCAAACTTTGGACTATTTTTTATTGGAAAGCTTTCACTAACTTTTCTAATTTAATCTGAAATCCGAAGTATCTATTCTTGAGTAAATTAATTGTTATCCACCAAGTATTTTGATCGTTACACTTTTTGTTGTATCTCAGGATGCAATTTTGATGTGTTCTGACTTTCATATCCCATTATCTACTGTAGAATTTCTTTTCAAGCCTAAATGTTATTTTATTGTGTATACGTGTATAAGCATAGGTTCAATTTCACTACGATATTCTAATTCTTCATTCTGCTTTCAATCGGATAATTTTTTTTATTGATATTTGTGTTCTGATCTTGTGTTGTGATTATTTACCTACACTCAGTTTTTAATTTGAGGGATGAATCTCATTTTTTGAGTTGTGCTTCATCTGAATTATTATTTGAACGTTTTTTTTTTCTCCCATGTGCCTAGCTCTCACTGATGCATTTCGAGATTTCCTTTACCTGATCCCGTGTTCGTAAAGTGGATTTGTGTGTTACCCTTTGTTAAAGGCACTTCTTTGACCACTCCCACAGTCACTTGGAGGGCTGCTCGTACGATGATATCCTCATACGTATCATGGAGTAAGTAGTGAGGATACAACATGATGATATTCTCATGTATTGAGAAAGTATTCATGGAGTAAGTCACGCTTTCGTTGTCGTGTTCATCTTCTTCTGATTTGTTTCCTATGTTCAACTGCTACATGTTCTTTCCGTTCTGTGCTGTTCCAAATTGCTAGCCTTACATGTACAGGGTCTTTTAGGTTAATCCGAATAAATTTTAAAACATTGGTGATTCTGATCCCTCCAATGAAAGACGGTTACACTGAAGCACATTAGTTATTTTTAGTTATCAAAAGCACTGGCTATCGATCAACATTTAGAGTCCGATGCGTAAATGTTACGCAATAGAGTAGTTGAAATCTGTAGACTTTTTTGCGTGGGTCGAAGTGCAGCTTTATTGCATTGCAAAAATCCCTTTATTATCCTGAGCTGATAGTTTGCGATGTTTGTAAGCGATTCAATAAATCTGGCCAAAATTGCAAAATCACTCACACGCCTCGGAAAAAAATTCGCAAGCCTCGGTTTCTAGTCGGCCTTAAAAGAAGCGTTGAGTGTGACCAGTCCAACTGTGTCATGTGAATATTGGCTAAGGAGAGACTCGTCAGCATCATGACAATTCACAGAGCAATAGAAGACCGTAGCCTAACCTGTTATGCACTAGGTAGGAAGCATTTCCTAATCAATAAGCGGGAAAAAGTTTGTTTGAAAAAGTACGAGAAAATTTTGAACTAATTGAGCGACTATAAAGTTATTTTTGACTAGAAAATTTCTTCAGTTGATAAAGCTTGTTACAGACGTAACGGTCACCGAATTGCCTTTTCGAGCACTAACCTCAAACCCATGATGACCGTGAAAAAATCAGCTTGTGTCATATCCCTTTACGTGGTTCCGAGTGTGGGTCACGTCTTTAACCACAATGCAATGAAAAGTGAAGGCCAATTTTTCATGCAACGTCTTGCAAACAGAACTGGATAAAGGCCTAGGCTTTAACACGTTGACTGCGATGAGTTGAACTGAAGTTCATTGTTCAACTCAAATTTAAAGTAGAAAATTGTTAGCAGTTATATAAATACCGAACATAAACTGGGTCCATTAAATACCATTAATTTTAAAAGATTGTTAAAATTTTTCGAACGCCCCATCGATGGGTCGCATCGCCAGCAACGTGTTCAGTAAGAATTTCATGTTCCGACAGAACTCGGTTCCAGTCCACAATACGAGCGACACCATTGACTTGCTCATGATGTCCTGTGTGGGATTATGGGAGAAAGGCCTTCGAACTTGCCTTACTTGAACCCGTTCAGTTATTATTTTTGGTCGCAAATTGAGGCTAAAGCTTGTACAAACCCCACAACGAAACAGCCCTTAGCAAAAATATCAAAACGTCTTTGAAAATGTCACAAGTTATCCCCGCTGTGTCCAGCTTTCGAAAGCGAGCAGAAGCTGTCATCATGGCTGAAGGTGGTCGTATTGATAAACAAACAAAACATCGGCATCTAAGGATGCTTTATTTCCAATCAAGCCTGATACATATCATCTTGTGTATTGGTTTTTCAAATGCCTTATAACTAACACTATATATAGGACACCATGACGGTTTCCCCCGTAAAGCCGGTACTCATTTCCGTCACCTGGGTTGGGTGGGGTATTGGGCTTGAGTTTTCCTTTAAACCCAACTGGGAAATCGCCGCGCCAGCGCCTGGATTCGAACCCTCGAAACCTTCATGGAAGGGCGATGTCTTAACAACTGTGCCACGGCGAGCGCTTGTGGACTTGTGAACACCTTTTGTTGTGGATAAAACTTTTGTCCTCGTGGTCTGTTGAACAAACAGTCCAAAATTCAAAAGTATGATGCATTATTTTTGTTGAGTTATCATGACTTGAGTACGTAAAGGGAAATTGTACGGAATTATCTGAAAGACCCTGTGCATGCATTGTTCACCTGTTAATTCATGGTTTGATTTTGTTTTCATTTTTTTTTCAATCGTTATCTCTCTGATTCCAACTCTCTCGTTTTGTCTTGCTCTTTTTTTCTACTATGCGAAATTCTTTCTTGCTCACCACACTCATTTCTTCGGTTTCTTCAGTTGATTTCTGAACGGCGCCATGCTTGTACCATGGCTCCTGCTTTTCCCATGTACAGGTCAAACGGTTACGTCCTGTCACGTTTCGCTCTCTTGAGACCGCCTTTGTTGAGACTAGGGAGTCTTGAATCAATGTAACAAGTAAGGCCCATTTCACACCGAGCTAGCAAAGCAGCATCTAGCAAGCCCGCATGAGCTATCCGCAGCTGGTCTGCGAGACTGGTAGGTAGGAATAACACTATTACGAGCCGTTGCCTTCACACTGAAATCGCACGTTTTATCCAGCATCCAGCATGCGAGGTGAAAATGCTATTCTTACCTGACAGTCTCGCAGACCTTCTGCTAGATAGCTCATGTGAGCTTGCTAGATGCTGCTTTTTCTTTCTCGGTGTGAAATGGGCCTAAATCTATTACCATGTGTGCATTATGTGTTCCCATAATGCGCACATAAGTTGTCTGTTTACCTCACAAGTCTTTCATGTAATTTTCTGAGTTTCTTCGGTTTACAATTTCTCATTCTTTGCTTGCTACTAAATACTTTCTCTTCTTGTTTGCAAATTCTTTCTCCATCTTCTGAATCTAATTTAAAGCATCGATTCGTTCTTCGAATTTCAGTCTTGCTTCAGCTTTGTTTTTGTTGAATGGTTTTTCTGTTCTCGAACTCTATTTTCCAGGAAGCTTTTGATACGGAATCACCTCAACACATACGATGCTGTCATATGATGACTTATGCTTCTCAAGTTTTATTACGTTTATTCGTCGAAACTTCTTATTGAGAAAGGCATCGGGTGCTCTACTTGTTTCGGCATTGTGTACTAGGAACCATCCATTTTCCCTCTCTTTGGAACACCTTTGTTGTGGTTAGTGAAGTTTGAACTAACTTGTAATGCAATCTAACAAGTTGACAGAGGCTCAGCAAATAGGAAGGAACAGCTCAAATTTATAAACATTTTGGGGGGTTCGTATCCTTTTTCTGGAATACAAATACTTTTTGTCAAAGGACCAAACGCTTTTATTTTGCTTTAGAGGCGTATATTTCCAACGGTCGCTCTGTCTTCACGGTACATTTCGCTTTCGCTTCAACATTCGCTTGAGCAGCAACATTCATGAAAAGAAGCTCAAACATTTTTCCGAGAATCTATGAGCGAAAACTTTTCGAGCATTCCTGTTCGAAAATTTGTTATGTTGTATTTGAATGCTTTCCACTGAACAGGAAATATTTTCAAAAGAAAGATGAAATTTCCGACTCGTCACTCTGCCCTTCAACATGCACTTGTTATTTGAATGCCAAAAACTCTCATCGTCATTTTCTACACGATAAACTTGAATGTCCTAAAACGGCAGCAGTCTAACTACTGGCACTGTTGTTCTACTACTCAAAAATCAGCATGTGAGCTACTGGTTGACACTAAACCAGGCCAAGCTCTGGTGCTCTTCGCCTAGGCGTCTCTCAATCTGAGACGCCTAGGTCTCTCCATTTCATCACAAACTGAATATCACGTAGAGAATGCAAATTGAAGTTGCCACTTAAACCGCTGGCAAATCCGAGGGGATTTTCATAATGCCGCTGACCGACCAGCAGTCACAAACTCAATTTTCATTAATACTTAATCATAACTAAGTGAGGGCATGATCCAGTTAGTGATTATTGCTCTTTTCAAAATTGCTTATTACAATTGACTTTAAATTTGAGTTGAATATTCAACTTCAGTTTACAAATTGCGATCAAAGTGTTATTTTCCTAAATTTTTTCATTTGAGTGGTGTTTCGGTCCGGTGTGGGATTAGAAGAGTGAGGACCGGTGCCCTTTACCCAAGAAAACGGTGGTGCTCTCACCTGGTGAAGGGAGTGATGTTTCCTTTTGATCTACGAGTTCTTTTTGTCGCATCTCGGGGAAATATAATTGGGCAATGTGTTGTTCAAGTATGGCATGGTCAAAGCCAAAGTCATCCTTTAATTTATTTGTTTATTTTTGGGAGAAAAGCCTACCGGTTAATCTTCCAGGGAAAACGGGTGAAAATGGCCTTCGCACTCTCCTGATTTAGCCTCCTGTGATGGGATAATTTCTCATGAGATTATCTCTATTCTCGATTTATGACCAACGAGAAGGGAAGACTTGTACTACATCCGAACTGAGTTGCCAATTTGCCGGTCCATATGTTTTAAAACATGTGGACCAGCATACTGATAAATGTTCTTCAGGACATTGACGTTGCTGGGTGACATTAACAAATTAAAGTTTTGAAAAATTGTAAAATCAAATATCCCGTTTAATCTCATCTCTCGAATATCAATAACTAGTTTCGAAATCTGTTGAATTTTAATTTCATTTAAAAAAATGTTTATACGCCTCTTAAAAGATTGAACCTCTCAGCTTTCGATGCTCTACCATAGCACTCCTGGTCGCTTTTTGTTTTTACTTCCTTAAATCCGAACCTCCAAGTTTCATTCCATACTCTACTGATACTATTAGTTATATCATTTAACCCTTTAACTCCCCACAGGACAATTCGGTCATCTTTCAAAATAGCCTCAATATACTGCATTGCGTTTCTTGACAAATTTTTCTCCTGATGTGTTCTTCAAAGCTCACTGCCGAGTGGCAGTTCTTTCCTCATCCTAAAATCGGTGACTACCTCATGTCAGTGCCAGTTCAGTGACGGTGGTTCTAATATCGGTAACATGCGTACAAAAATGCGGGTTTTAAAGGGTTAATTGCAGAAAATTTGGGGCATGCTTGACGATACACGGGCATGTTTTTATAAGCAGCTTTGGAGCTTGGAAAGGTTGCTTAAAGCCTTGCGTGACGTACATTTCAATATATAAAAAAACGTTATTACTATTATTATTTTACGAGTAAAGGCGTTTTATCAGTTATGACATTAACAGTTGGTCATTTTATTCCGATAACGATTTTATTGCTTACGAGAGATGCTACTGTCGCGTTATTTGTCTTGCTTCTGGTCAGGCTTTATTAATTTCAGTATTAAGCTTCAAATGGGAGCCGGGAAATTGCCCCCCCTTCCGGACAATGGTCCCCTTCCGGACAATGGTCCCCTTCCGGACAATGGTCCCTCTCTCGGATAATGGCCCCCTTCCGGACAATGGTCCCTCTCTCGGATGATGGCCCCCTCCCGCACTATGGTCCCCCTCCCGGACAATGGTCCCTCCCGGATAAGGGCCCCCTTCCGGACAATGGCCCCTATAGGAGAGTTTTCCCTGATTGCCTCTCTTAACTTGAACAAAATAATTTTAAGTTCTTAGTTCTTTAGTAATGAATTTGTACGTCCTCATAGAGGAAAAAAATGTAAACATTCAAGTCTTAAAATTTAAAATTTAACAGTTAGGTTATGTTAAATTGAATTAAGTTGAGATACGTTAGGTTATCATGTAAGGAACAAACTGAAAATTCTTAGGTAATTTTGAGGTCACAGTTGTCCTGGAACCTCTTTATACATGTCTCATTTTAATGATCGCTCATCAGTTGTTCTTGGAGCTGAAGCCGAGATTCCCCTCAGAGGAATACAACTATTGTATCTATGAGAATAAGCGCTCCCAGGAGGAAAATGTGTGTGGGCCAGAGCTGTGAGTTAGGTAAGCCTTCTTTTGGTTGAAATGGAATGTTTTTTGCTATGTTAAGGACCACTTTTTTTTGGTTCACTGCTGTCCTGTTTTTCAGCTCCTACTACTTTCTTCTTCAACTTTCATCTTGTTTCATGAACTTCTTTCTCAACTCACTGTTTCTATGCCTCTTCTATATAGATTCCGCATTCTCTTACCTCCATACTAAATGGTGCCTTCCTCCTTCCTCTCTTCGATACGCTCTTTTTTGTAGCGGTTAGAGAGGCTTAAAACTAACTTATAATTTAAATCTTAACCTGCTACTTGACCCATGTGTAGGAACGCCTCAACCTTACCAAGACAAGTGATGTGTAAAGTAAATGTGTATTGGCGGCAGTTGAAGGGGGAAAATACTGTAGGGATGTTCAGTAAGAGTGTCATCTCGTAACTGTGAAAAGCAACTTTGGTAAAAAAACAAAAGCGAAAATTAAATAGTCTTTGACCGAAGTAGTCGCTAATTGACTTTATTATTATGATTACCATCATTATTGTCGCGTGAAGTGGATGGTTGCGGTTTCTCTTGCATTAGGTAGCGAAGGAATTGCCTCTGTGGTTTAATGTTGATTTTGTCAATACCCTTCAATATTATTATTATTATTATTATTATTCCTTTGTATTTTCCTGCATTGCAGTCGTGCGCAGTGTGCATCATTGTGTTTATACATCATCCGCTGAATTAAAGCAAATTTTCAGTCTATTGATCGTAGGGACATGCAGGGAAACGAGCAGTACTTTGAACATTTAAGTGTCTCCCATTCAATTTTTATTTGAGGTTATGGCTGTGTTATATCATTTTACTGATTAAGAAATTATAAAGTGTAAGGCAGACTTGTGCTAAGTAGATATCTGAATTGTCTTGTGTTTGTACGTTTACGTAGGTTAGGCAAAGCCAGTTGTGAACAACAGAAGCAATGCGCGTGTGAAGTTTTATGATACATGGGAAACGTGCTGTGAGATCAGCCCGGGCAGAGTACTCGTATGTGTGCACAAACTGCATATTTCCCAGCGATCGAATCACAAAGCTTTGATTCTCATAGTTTTATCCTGAAATTATGATTTCTGAACATGTCACGATCTTTTATCGATCAAGTTCCGCACGAAACTCGGAGATCAATTGGTTTTTCTTGAATCGAGATCCAAACCGATTTTATTTTCCATCATCCATAATCACGAATGATCAATCTTGACCTTTGTTTCGGAATTCGTTGAAAACATAGTTGTACGTCGTTTGAAACGTTGCAATGCTTTTTTTCATTTCAATGCCTTTTTCATTTGCAAACGCGTCGCGTTTGAGACATTGAGCAACATTTAAAAGTGAATTTTTGTGAAGTTGTGTGAAGTGTTTTTGTTCAATTCTTCGATCTCATTTTTCATTCACAAAATGGGGAATTATAAACTACATAGACCTAACATTTTTCGATCTGCTGTATTCAAGTCGAGTAGTTCTTAATTCGGCTCTCCTAACATCGTGTTGACATGTTTTTTTTTCATATCCGAATGCTTAGTTTGCTTGTTCATTTTATTTTCAATGTTTTTCGATGTTGATCATTGATTCTGCATCTTCACTGATTTAGCTTGCAATTTCCTGTTTTCTGTGGTTTCCTATGTTGGATGATTTCGTTTTCTCTCTTCAGTGATTGATTCACTGTGTGGTCCTTTACTCTGCAGATAAAGTGTTATTTTGATTGTAACATGTAAATGTAATAGTGGCTACATCTATTGTCCTAGAAGCTGTTACGTCTGACACAATTTGATTTTAATTTTCAGTCCACGGATTCCACTACCAATATTTCATTTACTTTTCGAAATCTAGTCTACGGATTCCACTACCAGGATTCAATTTACTTTTTAATATCCAGTGTACGAATTCCACTACCAAAATTTCATTTACTTTTTAAAATCCAGTCTACGGATTCCACTACCAGGATTTCATTTACTTTTTAAAATCCAGTCTACGGATACCATTACCAATATTTCAATTACCTTTCTGCTTCAGCCCTGAATACTTTACCTTGAGCCCAGGCTATGTTTTGTTGAGCTGCGGTGTATATCTCTGTGTTTCTTAAAGTAAGAGTAAAATTTGCGCGTCTGAATATTTGCGGTGTTAATATTAACTGCGCTCTCACATGTAAGTTGTAATGTTTTGTAGGTTTTTTTTGCGCAAGACAGAACTTTTTGTGTTGGCGGCTGTGAAGCCTCTACGAGGATATAAATGTTGGATCTATGGATACTGGTGCTCCCAATAGGAAGATGTGAGAAGATCCCCAGCTGAATGTTAGGTTCCTTTTGTTGAAATAGGATTAGTTTTACATATATCGTCCAGTCCTGCGGTGTTTATACGCAGGGTGTGGGGCACACCTTGTGCCAAGATTCCTTGTGCAATGCAGAAAAAGCCAAATGATTTGTAATGCAGAAAGCGATGCAAATTAAAAGGAATGTGAAACACAAAATAAAGAAAATTACAGACCAAACATTGCTAAGAAATCAAAATGTAGATCATACAAAAGATTACGCACAGAAAATTTGAGAAGCACGACAAAGATTGAACGGTACAAAAAAAGCTGAATCTCATTTTGCGCGCTGTTCTTCACAGACCTGCGCACACATTACGTGTAGTCAAGAAATTAGACGAATTTGTACTAGTGTGAGACGAATTTCTCCAGCAATGATCCCATACGGGGATACAAGGCTTCTCTATACCCTCACTCCTCAGGGGGATACAACTATTGAATACATGGGAATTAGCGCTCCTAGGGGGAATATGTGAGGTGGTCTCGAGTTGGAGGTTAGGTAGGCTTTCCTTTTGTTGGAATAGAATAGGTTTTTTGTTTTATTTCGGACCATCTTTAATTCAGTTCACTGCTGTCCTGTTTCTCAGCACCTACTACTTTCTTCTTCAACTTTGATTTTGTTCCATGAACTTTTTTCTCAACTTTCTGGTTCAATCCTCCTTGTGCATAGATTCTGCGTTCCCTGAACTCCAACTAAAATGGTGCCTTTCTCCTTCCTTTTCTTGGAATGCTTTTTCTGCCGTTAACGTAACATCTAATCTAATCTAACTATACCCTCAATGCTAGCGGTGCTGGAAGAGTTTCGAAATACGTTGTGTGAACTATGGAGTATTTAAAAAAAATTAGAATGTAAATAAATGAAGAGTATTTTCTGATAAAGTTAGTTCTATAAAAAAGAATAAGAATTTGCGATGAATTTATGGGAGTCTAGCACTTGGGACTAGCATGCCTGTTTATTGCGAAATATTGATCCGAATATTCCTATAAACCGGCAAGCTATATTTACTCCTTTGTGCAAGATATCCCCGAAAAATGTACTCATCCTATGATTGACAATTTCTCATGTATTTTTTGTTTTTTGTTCCAGAGGCAAATACGTTTTATTTCACGACGTTTGTGTTTTTACTTCTCATTTTTTAGATTTAACTCTTTAGACTTGTGTGTAGTCATGTCATCAAACGCCTACATTAAAACAAAATGCATGAGTACTGGGCAGTGAAAGAGTGAATACATTTTTTGGGGGCTTTCTGAAGCGGTGCTTCTGCGTAGTGGGTGAGCATTGATGACTTTGATTGTTACTGTTACCTCTCGTTTGTTTCTATTTGTTGCCTGTACGTGATTGGTGTCGAATGGCAATGGTCGTAGGTAGCCACCCTTGAATGGGACACTCTGCTCGTTTCTGTAGCTGTATTTTATTCCATGAAGGGTATACCCAATTTCATGTATATTGGGCTGCTGGCTACATTCTTGAATGACAGTGAAATAATTATGCGTACTAGTGATGATTAGGATTTAATGTAATTGTTTTTAACGCGTTTTCTTCATTTGATGCATCTAGAACACCGTTTGGAGCTGAACTCATTTCTCCACTTTACCTTAAAACTTTCACTGCTTCTCGTGAGGAGGATTTGGCACAATGCAGTACGTGCCTTCTCAGGCTCAAGTGTACTTGCCTTGTAAGGCACAAGGTTACTTGCCTTGCAAGGCACAAAGTCACTTGCCTTGCAAGGCACAAATTCACTTGCCTTTCAAGGCGCAAATTCATTTGCCTTGCAAGGCACAAACTCACTTGCCCTACAATGCAAAAATTTACTTACAAGGTACAAGTTAGGTTATTGAATCGGAGTGTGTCGTGCAGGTACCGGCACTTCTCCGGCATCAACAGGAAGGTGCAACTCAAGTACCAACCCAAGGGGTGGAAGCGGCGCTCCAGCAGCGAGGATGGTGAGCTCTTCACTTGGAAATGTCTCTGTGAAAATGAGACCACTTTGGCCTATGACGGACATTATGTGAAGGCACTGATTCACTTGTCTTGTGAGGCCCAAGTTCATTTGCCTGTTCTACCTTCTGCCAACTACCAACTCCAGAACAATTATTTGCTTCATCAAATGTGTGTATATTAAGCCTCTTTTCATGTACCCTGCGATGTATCTATGCTCACAAGTTAATGAATGCAACTCATTGGAGCCTATAAAGCTGTTTTCCTCAACAAATTGTATTTAAATTTTCCGTAGCCAATGCTGTTGTCTAGGTTGTGTTGTCCCTTATCCCCTCACGTGTCCCCCTGCGCCCTCACGTGTCCCTCTGCCCCCTCACGTGTCCCCCTGCCCCCTCACGTGTCCCCCTGCCCCCTCACGTGTCCCCCT
>JACJUY010012155.1:0-23225 GCA_014220935.1 Platorchestia sp. MABIK | reverse complement strand
CGTCCCTTAGGTTCTCCCTTGCTCGGCCATAACACATCGGCGATACGTCCTTGATTTTCAATTGGGTGAGTATGCTATCAAAATACGTCATACAGCATAAAAAAATTTGACTTGATTACCTTACGTGATTATTATTTCGATAGGAAGAGGGATTCAAGATTCATTTTGAAAGCTTTATAAGAACTTTTTCCCTGTATCTCAGCAGGGATCGCATTCCAATTCTTAGGTCCAATGAAGAGGATATACTGTGATGAGACCGAGAGTGAATAGTAAGGAAATATGAAGTTACTTCTATTTCGGGTTTAATGTTAATATTTGTTTGAGTTCTCTGTCACCATCATCATACTGTGTTTTATACATGAAATTACACAAGGAGAGCTTGTAGATATGCAAAAGTATCAATATTTTTAAACTTTTGAATGAATCACTGGTGTGGGCATTATAATCTAATTTCTTAGCTGTTCTAACAGCTTTTTTTGCAGCCCAAAGAGCAAATTGGTTTTATTTTCAGTTCCGTGCAAAGCTTTTATTCCTTATTGTAGATATGGTGAAATGATCGTTCGAAAATTATTTTTAAAGCTTCTTCGGGCAATATATTTTTCACTTTTCGAAGGATTCCAACGGATTTTATTAATTTAATACTGATACGGGCAATATGTTTTTTTAATGTCAGATGTTTCTCTAATATAATGCTCAGGAACTTACAGGAGTAAATTTCGTCAATTTTACAATCGGCAATCATGATGCGTGGAATAGACACATTACCTTTGTACGAGAATATAATGTGTTTTCTCTTATCGATATGGAGGCATATTTTATAAGCTTTTAAACCACATTGAAACGGAGCGTCATTAGATTACTTACTTTCGGCGAGACAACTTCTGAAAGATCAACATTTTATTTAACTAATATTTATTATTGAAGTTATCTAACGACCTCCATTTGAATTTCAATGGCTTCAGCCTCGGGAAATCGTCATTGAGATAATCACACTCATTTCTTCAAACTGTGGTACTAAAAGTGTTGTGTTGACTCAGTGTTAAAAATGGCTCCTCTAAGATAAGCAAATGTCTTGAGAAATAATGTTGGTACAGAAATACATAAAGAATTTAATTACAAGAAGCACAAATGCTTTTTTAATTTTAGAGCAGTGAGTTGACGAAATTAACAAGAAATAATGAAACAATTAAAAAATTAGAGCACACCGTAGCTTATGTTCGTACCATTACATTGACATCCATTGCACAGAATATTCTCCGCTATCTGTAGCTTCTGCGAGCACTGAAGAAAAAATTCCCGTTGTGTGCCCTAGGGAGCGGCCCTACTGCCCTCTCCAGGCATCGGAGAGTGGAGCTTCCGCAACCCGGGACTCAGCGCCTTTCTCTACTTCCATTCGGATGCTCGTTCATTTCTGGAAAGTTGCGAAGAAAATAAGGCCACTGAGAGTTCATTGAATTCTTGGATGAAGCTCCTGCACGAAGAGGAGAAACCAAGATTTTTGTATCATTTGCTGCTGTAGTGAGCTAATGAGAGATTACATTGGATATTTATGCCTCAGTATGACTGAACCTCTATGGAGGATTTTTTTCCCTTTCGAGGTCCAAGATGCTGACTTATTTGATAAACCTGTTTTTTCATCTGATTTTCAAATAATGTCTTTTCCATTGATTCTACAATGAGCACAATTGCTACCCTCGTAAAACTTATTCTGAAGTACGAGTATGTTCGATGATGTGATTCAATTGTCCATATCTAACAGCGCCTATTAATGTTTCCATTGCAAATTTGAATGATTATAACTATTACATGTTAAAATTAAATTATGATGCATGAAATCTACCTGTGCACAAAACGAGTTAATAAAGTTAATAATAAACTCTTCTTAAAACTTCTTCACACATGCATAAAATGAACATCAATGCAATTTGACCCAACCCATTAATGAATTTATAATCCTCGGGCCTACCAAAAAAATTGTATAGACAATTTTGCTGAATAATTATGGTCTCATTCATTAAAGTTTGGCTCGAGACCTACTCTGAATCATAACAAATGTAGTTTACCTTGCATTATGACTCGTGCCACGCTATGAGCGTAGCCTCATTTTATAGTATTTCAACAGTCATTCCGTTTTAACGGTAATTCTTATGAATTTCATGGCGAACCCGCGATGATATGGCAACATTGGAAAAATGTTTCAGCCTCATTCATGGTGAGTAAAAGCACGTAGACTGCAATTCGACTGCACCACGCTATTAGCTGCTGGGAAATCGTTCTATCATGGGGAGAGCAAGGATGTGATTGAGGCTGAGAAGAGGGTTTATGAGATGAAAATCTTTAAATGAACTTCTAAGTTCATAACCAATTACATCGACGTCATGCCAATACATTGAAGAGATATTTAGCCCGTTCTTCACCGAGGAAGATACGGTCGGATGTTGGCATTTTGAAGTCTGTCTCTGACCGGGGTCTACGTAATGTTAAAGTCACGTGTTCAAAAAGGCCTTGCATCAAATACACACTTGTGGCAAGACATTGTTCTATATGTTTCCATATCCACGTGATCCAGGTCACTCAGGGGAAGAACATTGTGCGAAATAAACGACGTCTCTTGACACCTCGACTCAGGGTATTACGGTTGGAATGAACTGAAATGTGCGTCATGGTATATTCACAGATGAGACGAGAGTAACTCTGGACGGGCCTGACGGCCTGCGGGAGCGGTTGGGTCAGAGCTGGTCACTATATTTTCCGTCACCAGCCGGGATAGTTGGGCAGGAATAGTGGGTAATCATTAGACTGAATCGCTTTGAGATTCGTGGGCAATTTTGAAGAACATTTGCCAGGTTGTGGGCTGAACACTTCAAAAGAAAATTTATGGAGAGCTATTCAGGAGTCTGCTAGCTCTGTTACGTGATGAAATACGAAAATTTACTAATTCTGTTTTTAATCGATTAGCAAATGATCTAAACGATATTGGATGTTTGATCAATATTAGGTATGTTATGTTCGTGACATGATGTACAATACCTTGTTTTGGATTATCAAACATTAGAAAATTATAGGTACCTGTTATTACCCTCGTTTCACACAACCTTCTTCGCAATTTATATTTTCCACTTGAACGCTAATATCGTGGCACGATGCAATATCTCATGATGTAATCAAACGCCATCTAATGGTGGCGTAGGAAATCAGATGTGTTGAAAACCTCATGTTAGTAATGACATGCGTCGAGCATGTTCTTTGGTTGCCATTACCTCAAATAGCTGCAAACGTAGAAAATTTGCTTACGCTAAAGCGATGTGCTAAATGTAGAGTTTGTGAGAGAAATGGATTAAAGAATTGTCTAAATCAGATCACTCTCTCGTCTTACTATTTATAAGTGAGAATTGAAATAAATAGAACTAAATGATGAAAAACGTTTGACGGATTGATTTATGAAGAAAAACGTTCTCCGGATTATGAAGATTTTCACTCATGAAGCATCAATATTATTTGTATTTCTTTTCAAACTTATCAATCTCGCGAAATAATTATTGTTCTAGGTCTATACGTGATAACATAGAAAGAAAATCACTTCTCCTTTTTTTACGAAAAAGAACACTCATGTTAAAATTCTCCAACTGTCCGTCTCTGAGAAGCAACGCTTCAATGTTTCGAACATTTTGCCTCTATCTCTGGTGATGTTAACATACTGTATATCTGTTGTGTAATAACAACTAGTCTTCTGTAATCTTAATCATGTTGTACAAAATTTGTCCTATCTAGTCATCTTGTGCTGTGATTACCAACATCTGAATTCAATCTGATGTAGCTAAAGTTGTGGATTTATATTTGTATTATCAATGTGACTAAGTGTTCTTCTGTATTTTGCAGCCTGATGATGATGTTCGGAACATAGAAACGTTGCCTTTTCGAGATTGGCAGTTATAGAATGTAACAATTGAGTGTTTTTAGGTAAAAAATGGTAATTGATTATCTTCGTATTTTAACACGCTTAGAACTAGAGCATTAGTTGTATTTTTGTCCATCACTATGAGAAGTTAATGATTTTTTTAAGCAGTAAACTCTACCAATGGCATTTTCCCACCGTAACCCATGTGTAGAGCAAACCCGACATGTCCTCAGAATGGACGGGTAGTGCAAGGGGGTTGGCGGGACAAAGCACGTTAAATTACATCGATTCGAATTGGCGGCGAGGAAAACAGAGGACTTCTTCACGGAAAGTTGTCAAGCCCTCGTGCCTACACTCAGACGAGGACCTTGAATCCTGAGCTAACCTGAGGCAAGGCTGAAAGGCATTTGCTCAACGCTGGTACCTCGACTCGTTAAAAGAAATATACTTCAGAGTTCAAAAATATACTTCATTTATATATTGGTGAGTGATTTTATGGTAAATTGAGAACATAATTGTTTTAACAGTCCTTTTTAACAGAAAATTTATGTCTTTTGAAATTTGTATATTTCAATAAAAACTCTTCCCATAGATTGTAAGGATTGGGAGAAGTTTTCTTTAAAATGTTTTGGAAAACATGAAAGTATAAATATAGTGAAAGTAATGTTTGTTTATGCAATACTTGTTCTTTGCATTGCAATTAACGGCTCAAACCTCAACGGTTCTTTGCATATTATTTTGCATTCATTTTGCCTTAACGTTCCACCAGGACATAAAATTTGAATAAGTCCAAAAAACCCAATTTATCTCCCGATAAATCAACCTTTAATTTATGATTTGAGAATTTCGCTTACTGATCAAAATGGAAATACTTTAAACACTAGAGGTGAAGAAGTAACTGATCGATTGCAATTAAGATCTAGAAATTAAAATGATTTGAAATATTTGTCTTTAATAAATTATTACTTTGAGATGGAATGAAAATATTCAAGTTGATAAATCAATTGAAAAATTTGGAACCACAAATAGGAAATGATTTGAAATGTGGACATGACAATATCAAGATCATTGCCTGATCTAATGTATTTTAACACGTGTTGAAATGGAACTGTTTCGCAAGGTCGAAAAATTGGAAAATAAATCATTATCCAGAATTAAGATCAGTTTGTATTACCTTGTAAAAGTTTTATTTAAATAGAAGGAGCTTTGAATAAAGAAGATGGATGTGATTACAATGTTAAAGACGATAAAATAATAATAATCATCAATGGATTAATGCACTTGTCACGAAACAAGGTCGGCTGACGCCTTTCGTTATAATAGAGGGAATTTAACCTCGATAGTCAGAGGAGAGAAAAAAAGGAGAGAAAAATGCACAGAAGGAGAGGGGACAGAAAAGGTAGAAAAAAGAAATAACAGTATTAGCATAATGTGCGTTGCGAGTCAACCTCAGTACGATCGGCATGGGATAATAACGACAAACATTTGAAAGATTTTAATTAGGTTCATTTAATGTTGAACACGTGAGTTTAAAAAGGGGAATGCACACAAAGACATCTATACGAAATGTCAAATGAGCAAAAATGCAATTACAAGGTAACGTATGAAATTACCGACATACAAATTGAATACGACAAGAAATCCAAAATAAGTGTCATGCTCACTGAGAATCACAATTATGAAGCGTTGGCGAACGATTGCCTGATCTAATGTTATACAAAATTTCATGGTAACTATCAGAAGGATATTTGCGCACTATGAATCGGAATTAGCAAAACATTATAATAGATGGGCTAACGTGAGCACAAATAAACACAATGCGAACCAGTAAACCTCACTCACCGCCAGACATTTTAGAATAGAACGCTTCGCATGGTACCAACGCACCGCAACACTCCTGTTTAAAAATTAACCACACCTGTCTAACGAAAACACACTCTCGCAAACCAGATTATAGATGATGCTATTTAGGTGGAACATCGCTTTAAAGCACGGTTCAATGTATTCCTTGGCTCTAAGCTGGCAATTGTGATCACTAATTTTCTGAGTTCTCAAAAACACAATAAAAACACCCAAACTATTCGGTAATGTGTCGTTGGCGTTGATATAATACCGCTTCCGCTTGGTGCTCGAAGAAGTCACGTCAGGCTAATCAGGCTGGCTTCCGCTGGTACTTCTTGTGCCGCTCGCCTCGCCGGTGTTGGTTACTTGCGGCAATTCGTTCACAGTTCATGAGTGCCGATGGAGCTTGATTACTGTAGCTCTCGCAGGATTGATGCCGTATATCTGCAGCCTTCGTGGTTGCGTGGTTCCAAGGGGCATGCTGGAGTTGCTTGCAAGCTTGGGGTTGACCTTTTTGAACGCTTTTGCTAGCTTCGTTGACACGTTTGCACTTGACGATCATCGCCGCGAAGCTGATGTGCTTCGAGCGGGTTTCTGTTGCAAGTTAGCACTTCGACGACTGCTGTTTTCCGACTTTGTACTCTTGAAACTTCGATGTTGTTCACTTAACTCAGATGTCAAATTTTGTTGCTCATGTGTAACGCACACCGGCGAAAGGGCCGTGTGCTTCGTTTACGCACTCAGTTTCGTGCACCTTTTCTTGCGTGACTTAGAGAAAAGACCTTCTCGATTCTTCTTCCATACTCCTTTTATGTACCTCGCTTGGATCCTTCTAGAAGGTTCACGAATTTTCGTTCTAACAATGCCAGTGTTTTACTCCTGATTGGTGTAGATTTTGCTTGTTCCTGACGTCTTGAATTCTCATTGGTTATGTCCTCGCGTGCCTCTGACACACCTACTTCAATGTACTTTCTTGCGCTCCCATTGGCTCTAGTGATGCGACTCTCTGCCTAAGTTCACGCCTCGCAGCTATCCCTCGCACCTCCTTGTCTCGAGTAATGCTGGCCGTTGCTTGGGCTTGCTGTTTCCTCGCCTAAGCGGCGTCGGCTTCAACGTTTCTCTTCGAAAAGTGAAAAATCAACCATAACGCACTTAGCCAGACAAACCTTGATTGCTAGAAAATTTCACCCTTCTGCGTCCGCACCTGCTAGACTAAACTCGCTTGCCCGATGAAATTTCCCCTATTTGGCGTCTAACGGTCACGATACCCGATCTACTAAACAAAACATTCCCATGTTTCTTCACAACGCAGTGTTCCCGTCGCAGCTTCACGTAACTTGCCTAACGAAATATTACCTAACGAAATATTACCGAACGAAATATTACCAAACGAAATATTGCCTAACGAAATTTTACCTAACGAAATATTACC
Organism: Platorchestia sp. MABIK; assembly: GCA_014220935.1. Classification (NCBI taxonomy): domain Eukaryota; kingdom Metazoa; phylum Arthropoda; class Malacostraca; order Amphipoda; family Talitridae; genus Platorchestia; species Platorchestia sp. MABIK. The sequence continues at coordinate 16,053 of JACJUY010012155.1, read as the reverse complement.
TAACGAAATATTACCTAAAGAAATGTTACCTAACAAATGGTTTCATTTCGTTACCCATTTATTTGATAGAGTTTCTTACAGAGTTGGAGATGAAGATTTTGAAGGCTATGTACCCTGGAATTACAACAACTCTGAAAGGATTAGTTGGCTATCAGCGAAATTCAAAAGAACGCATGACATTCTTCTGGAGCGTTGATACTAAGAAGAATAAAAATCAAAAGATTTAGTGATCGAAATGACTACATGAGTTCAGCCAATGGGAAATTCAGCGCTGCTATCCCACTCGATCATGTATCTGGATTTTGTGAAAATTGTAAAAAGGAAATTTATGAAGTGAAACATGCTCTGACTTTCAGAAGAGATGATAATTTTAAAGCTACATTCAAAACGGATGAGAAAAATGCAAACCAGTATGATAAAGGAGTTGATGGTAAAATTACTAATACAAAATTAATTTGGAAAATGCCGGCTCACAAACTGTATGATGAGTATAAAATCAAGCTATGTCGTTTAATTAATGGTGAAATAACATTGCATATTCCTTATTTGTATAGACATCTAGAGAAAACAATAGTAAATTATCAACAGAAATTCTTAGATTGGATTTTCACCACAAATTCATAATCTCAATGAGCTCGATGTATAATTTTAGCATTCCAAAGTAAGAAAGCTAATTTACAAGTTGTGAACAATGGAATGTTCGATCATTGTAACTTGACGAATGCATATGTTCAGCTGAATAATGAACGATACCGTGATCACAATTTACAGATTGATTTGGATTCTAACAATTGCATGTATGCTACGGCTTTTAAGATGATAATAGATTATGTATCTCATGAAATTGTGCTATAGAATAGGCACTTTAAATATTTAAATGTCATCTTTGTGTTTGTAATCAGCAGACAAAATGAACGTATCAAAGAAATGCCAATTGATTTTAAAAATAAAGCGAAAGCCAAAACTAATATTCCTGATGATACACACGCATGTGAACTGATTCTATCTGATAGAGATTCGATTACAATCTGACGATGATAAAATCAACTTGAACTACTAAAAAATAAAACATATTCATAAAAAAATGTTTAAAAAATGATGTACTATGTAAAGTGTGAGAAGAACACTGATTCTGATAATCTTTAATATTTAATTACAAAGAACAATAAGATACTGGTCATAGGTGTGTGCTTGATTTGCAATAGACAAAGACTACTTCTGTTTCTAAAGATACTGCGTAAAATTTTTTTTTATTTGCAATCCAAGCATTATTAGTAGGCTTTGGGGCTGCTGGCTCTTTGGCTCAAGGTGCTACTGCAATAGCATCCTCAGTTAATAAGAAAAAAACTGATGAAAAACGATTGTCAGAAACTGAAGACATAATGAAGCGATGGAAAGTAAAAAAAGGTTCAGGTATAAGATTACCTGCGATGAAACAAAATTGTGGAAAGGATCTCGACTTGAAACCATCAAAAAAGTAATACCTATCAAACCATTATCTCAACATGATTTCGAATACTACATACACATATTGAAAATTCTGAAGGACCGAGGCATTTACTTGAGAGATACTTTACCTAAACACCCTCAAGAAACGGAATGCGGAATCCTAAATTTAGACACTAAAACAGGATTAGGAACGCATTGGACTTGTTGGGATATGAATGAGAATATATGCTATCACTTTGAAAGGTATGGTTCAGTTTATTCAATGGAAAAATTGAACCATAATCAATTGAATTTACAGACTATTTAACAGATTATTTTGATATTGTTTTCTCTACTATGAAAATACAAAAAAGGGTGATGTAATTTGTGGACACTCATGTCAAGAAATGTTAAAGCGTTTAGAAAACGAAAATTTTCATGCAATGCTTTTTGATCTTTATAGAAGTTCAAACTGTTTTTAGAAAATAAAACCAAAATTTTTTTCTTCTTTACAAAATGTTTTATGGAAATGTCTTATACAGCAAAGATGGTATTTTTACCTTCCTGTAAATGAAATCATTAATATGAAAATTATGAAAACAATTTTGAAGGACTTTTTCAAAATGTAAAGTAAATAAAAAGCGTACTTGAAGATTGTAATTTAAAGTCATTAAAAAGTACATTTAAAGCTCTTAAATATAAAAAACAAAATTGGAATCTATTATCAATGAGAATGATAAAAAATATGAGACTCTGAAAACAGATTTACAACTTAAATTTTCTGATGTAGACTCAATCGTAAAATTTTTAGAGTCTTTAATTTATGAATTATCTGAAAAGTTCGGTGCTCATGAACCAAAAATCGTTTCAACTGATGAACGGCCATCATGCAGGTATAGACTCAACAATGATAAAGAAAATCGATGAAATTGATGCTAAATTTGAAAATATTGACTCAAACATAATAAACCTAGCAGCAAAGAACAAATTTATAAGTAATACAGTTGAAAAAAATATAAGTATAATTAATACTATGAACGAAAATAAATGAGCTTGCAAACATCACTTAAGAAATTAAAAGATGAGAAAGAAAATGAGAGGTACGAGGAAATGGCAGAACCACGGTTTAAATTCGTCACAATATAAATTTAATGATCATGTTGAAGAAAAGCTAAAGAATTTAGAATCAACACTGAACAATAGTGCTGAAGAAAAATGTAAAAGCTTAGAGGTACGATTAAGTGACAGAGGCCTGTTTGTTATGGAAAGAACAGTAGTATTAGCGCCCTCATTTGTTGAAGTCCACAAAAAGCTAAAAATATAGAGTCAACCATAACCTTATCCAACGAAGAAAAATTCAATGATCTTAACAAAATCAGTATGGATTTACGAGCAGAGTCAGACCCATTAAGAGAAATAGAAGAACTTGCTAAAAACTTGTGTGATGTAGAAAGTCTTTCCCATAAATTTTCAAGAGATTTTTTTTCTACTCAGAAGGAAATTAATCTGTTCTCATTAATACTTCAGATTGAAACTGATAAAAATGAAAAATTAAACCAGGAAGTAAAGAGTTTGAGTGAACGTGTAAACAATTTGATGCCAACGAGAGTTCGAGAAAATTTAGAGAACTGAAAATTCTGCGAATAAAATATGATAAGCATTAATATTTTTGGACAAAGGAAAAAAATCATTATCTTCTCAACCAAGAAATCCTGGAACAGATTTCAAATATCTTGATAAAGTTCAAAATTTCGATTTAAATAATAGATGAATTCAATATTTATTTTTCCAATAGAAGAACTTGAAGCTACGAATAAAAAAGATGTTGACGAAGTTTTAGAAAATTTGAGGCTTCATTTCAGAAATTATATTGAGGTAAGATAAAATCTTATCAACGAAAATTTTCAGTTTAGAAGTGATTCTATCCAAGTATCTTTAGATGAGAATACCACAGCTCTTCAAGAAAACGCAAGAAAATTACGAAAAATTTCGATGAACATAGTTGAATACGTGAGGAAAAATAGAGGTTATTCGGAAGAGCACTTTAGAATACGTAGAGTTCTTGAAAAATGAAATTAAGAGATTGGAAGAAACTGGGATACATAATTTAGAGTTAGATCATGCTAGTCTAAAGAGAGTTTTTAAAGACAGAAGTTCATTTATTGAAACGTTTAGAGATAATCTTCATCAAGAAGATCGAGAAACGATTTTAAATGCTAAAGGAATAAAAAATGTAAAAAAATTTTTCACAGAAATTGGTGGATGATAATGCTATTTTTAAAGAAAGATTACTAAATGTAGAAATACTTTGAGAAAAGAAACCGTTGAACCGTTGAACTAAAAACACAGTTTTCTAAAATGCCTCTTAACCGCGCAAAATCACTTTCTAAAAGTAGAATTTAAAACTATTTTTTTCATTTAAAAATGAGACCTAATGTTCGATATGAAATAATTGATATGCAAAAAATCACAAATTCATCAGCTCCTATGTTAATACGGTTTGGTATTGAGGAATCCCTTCATTTCGTCAGGTGTAGAAAAATACCAAAAAATGTTGCGAAATACAATATTTACAGCAATGGGAAGCTAACCATCGTAAAACGAAGTCGATTTTCCAGATATCACCCACTTGGACAACCATTTAAAAAGTAACTTTGAAAAAAAGTCATATAAAATGGAAAACTGTATTATTAATGTTCAACGAGATGTTGTTCACATCTCAGGAAATATAAGCCAGTGTGTCTACAATAATTATTATTGACGTAGACATTGATCTCTCAAGAGCCTGAATTGTGGCTCTGTTCAATCTAAGCTGCGAGGATATGTGAAGATGGTCCCAAGCGTAAAGTTTACTGGAATACAATGGCTTGTAGGAAGGCGGACTGTTGCTGTGCACGGTAAGGGGCCGTTCTCTCAAATGCACGTTCAAGGGGGTCAACCCAAAAATTATCAAAATATGATCCGATTCGTTTAAAATTTGGCCAGTATATGTATATGTTGAAAATGAACATATTTTCCTTTATTCGATTTAGGCCTTATTTTTTCGTGAAAAATACGAAATGGTTTTTTGGTATATTTTATGGATATTTCAAAAGAATAGAAGTCATTCAGTTTTTACGCTAGAACAAAACCAAAGACAGTTTTAGAATCCTTGAAGCATTGTAAACAAAGTGACCGGAGTAAATTTTCCATTTCAATTTTTCTTATCTTTTCAAATGGGGTAGAAAATTCAGGACATTTGGTCCCCTTACCCTATTTGGTCCCCTGGGGGGATCTAGTGGCCGTAGCGCCATAAAATTTTAGGACTGAATAGTCCACCACCTAAGGGTTCTTTTTCAACAATAACAAATAAAATGCTCATCGGACCGACAGGGGCCTGGGTTAACCCCCTTAACCACACGACGAGCGCCTTCTATGTGGTCATAGGAAGCGGGGTAAGGAGGGCATACCAACTTCTCATCGATAATGTGCAAAATCGAGAACTTATTAATAACATGATGTATGATTTAAATGAATAATTGAAGATTCAATTTTCTTAATGACAATCAGAACTACTAAATTTGGAATAAAGTTTGAGAATTCAAATTCAAGATAAAAATGGTATACAGTTGGTAAGATTCTTTTATAAAAATGTTATATAGTTGGCAAGATTCTAATAAGTGCAAACAAGAAAATCACTTTATTTTTCCTTCACCTTCTTTACGGTATGTAATAGTCGCTAGATCGAACTGTGGTGAAACCCGTTTGTTGTTTAGACTTCTTGAGGAATATGTAGATTTTACCGACCTGTTTTTTTATAGTAAATGGACAGAAGAAGCAGAATAGAAACTACTCAAAATTGCTTTTTCAAAAGATTATAAACAGTCTGAAATAATTGAGCTTTTTAAAATCGGTGATGGAAATATTGATAAATTTCTCGAAAGTGTACCCGTGAAATGCAATGCGAAGTTAATCGTTAGATATTTTGAAGATAACGTTTCTTTCCTGATCCTAGTGAAGTAGATGCTAAGAAAACTTTTTTTCATATTTGATGATATAGGAACAGAAAAGAATCAGACATCAGCTGATGATTTTTACACCCAAGGCAGGCATAATGATTGCAGCTCAATTTACTTTACTCTAAATTGTTATTTGTTACCTCTTCAGTCGATACGGACCAACGCAAACGTATTGATTCTATTTGAATTGCCGACTTATGATTTATGAAATATTCACATGGACATTGTCTTAAGATGAATTTATAGAATTTTAGAGTGATACTTTCAATATTCCTTATAGCTTCATAATAATAAACAAAGACGTTCACCCATTAACGGAAAAATATTTTATGAAATTGAACCAAGTTTATATTTCGAAGAAGTATTTAGAGACTTTGTAAATACTTAGAATTTGAAACATCAGCCTGTACTCACACAGAGATTCAAGTATTGTAAATGGTTAATAACATATTTTAAATGTGTTATTGAAATAATATATTTGTTTGAAATTTTATTAGAAAACATTTTTCTTCACCTGAAATTTAAGAGAAAACCATTATATTTTCAAGTATTTATAGAAATAATTATGCAAAATGACAAAATATTTTTCCAATTTGGGTTAGTTTCTAAAACCATGGATTTTGAGACTTTTCGGGATGGTTCTTTAATTGCTGAAATTCTCCAAATGGCCTAAACTGTGCTGAGACACCTATATTGATTAGTGCTCCTGACCTATAATAATTAAAGAACATGATGAAAGTCTATACAAATTACCGTAAAATTTTCAAGTAACTGAATCATTACAAAAATCACTCACAGTTCACATTAATCAACTATAGAAATTTTAACATTAATTCTTTAGTCTTATATAGAACAACAGTTTTTCGGCTTCAGCCAGTGTTGCAACGATACTGAGATTAATGAAATACCAATGTTTCCCAGTTTTCGTTCAATGCAGTGGATATAATATAAAAACAGGCACAGGAAATTCGTCTCCTGTATAAAATTCTGGTGGAAACTATAGAGAATGTCCATGTATTATCCGCTTTACTGGCTGACGAAAACAGCCGAAAAAGACTTCGTGGCTTCCCGAGATTGGTGGGGCAGTCAGAACACCGCCTCCATACAGCACTAATCTATCTCTGCTGGTGACTCTTCAGCTTGTAATTTATGTAAGCCTCAGCCAGTAGCTTTAGCCCGTTGAGCAGCTATCGGTGCACGTTGTCATCCTCACCACGGCCCCTGGGAGTCCCAGCCATCCGAAGGGGGAATGAGTAGATCCACTAACTGGAGGTCACTGGAGGTCTGCCGACGATTCATCTTCATAATCCTGAGTTGCAATGAGGCGAGTCTATCCGCCAGTCAACTCCTGTTCTCGCCCCTTGCCATTTTGCTTAGGGTGCTGTAGATGATCCCATAGAACTGGACCGTAACCTTGTTATTTCCTCCAGGTTTCGTGCAGAAATTACCATCATTATTAAACTTATCATCCTTACTACACTTATACTAAATTCTAAAGTTTTCGTTCCATTTCTTCGCAGGTGCCAAGTTGTGAGCCTGGCGTGGATGTGGAGAGCGGGAACTATTACTTAATAAAGATAAAAAATACATGGCGGAGGGAAAACTTTCTACGACAAATAATTAACTAACTTAATATTCCACCTTGAATTCCTTATTAGTCAATGAAAGGTACAGAAACCGTCTAGTGGAAATTAATCCTTGCAGAGCTTGGTTAAGCTCGATTCAGTTACATTTATTTTTTGTTTAGTTCCCACGCCCAGATAGAGTAACGTACCGCGTACCTTTGGAGAATGGTAGGGCTCCCTTTAGCATGGGGTGGAGGAACTGGTAAAAGTGAATCAAAATCCATTGATTTTCTTCACTCCATGATGCGTTTCCCTAAAAATGCATTCCAAATCTCTCACGAGTTACTTCACAAAATTACTGTGTAGAAAAAATATAAATATTTCAATTACAAATAAATAGAAATAAAGAGAGCAGTGAAGCGAAAATCAAAAACTCATTCGATTTTCAACAAATGAACAGATTATGTGAGTCGTGGAAGTTCACATCTTCTCCCTCGACCGCCGTGTTTTTATTAGAAATACTGACTAGCTCTATATATTAGATTATGACTTGGGTTCAGTCCCCATTATCCCACTGACGCTGCTTAAAGAGAGGAAGGAGACACTGGAGTTAAAAGGCAACGCAGAATTAATACACAAGGTGTGTTTCCACACAAGATAACCTGCGCATAGAAACAGTAAGTTGAGGAGTAAGGTTATGAAACATTATTAAAGCTGAAGAAGAAATTCATAAAAAACACAACAGCAGTGAACCGGAAAAAAGATGGTCTCTAATAAAAAAGCATTTTAATTTCTAAAATAAAGGCCTACCAAACTCTCAGCTCTGGACTTTACATCACTTGTTCTATAAGAATGGGGGAGATAAAATGAGCTAACAACTCGTCCCAGGATAAATATTTTCAATACTGAAAATATGTTTCGCTTCTAATATCTCGATTTACGTAAATTATTGACGAAAATGAATTAAATAAACTATTTTTTAGCAAAAAACAATAATTGGTACATCATCGATCGTTCAAGGCAAGTTTCAACATTTTCCGGCTAGTAGATTCCGAAATGCACACACAAGGCAAACATAAAACTAAGTATTGAAATCTAAGTAAGGACTAGTCGTACATAATGACTTAGCAAACATCACAGAGCGCAAACGGCAGCACTCCTTGTGTATAAACGCAATCTTCAAACATCAGGACTGCAGTAGTGCTCTGCGTACCAGTAGGTAAAGAACTATAAAATAGAAAGAACATGGACAGAGAAAATTCAAAAAGGAAAAAATGTAACATAATGAACTATAACGATAAACATTAGAAAGACCATTTAATTCTAACTTCGTGCGAGTGGGAAGCCTACGACCCATCTTTTAACAACTATGGGAATCGTGCTTGAAATCAATCATTTATAACCGTAAAATAGTTTTTACACACGATTGTCTGATTACACGTACAACAAAATTTATGGTCAGAAAAAACCTAGTTCTCATGTGCGTTTTAGTCTGAAGTTCAGTGTGCTAATATCAAATTTTATAACAAAAATATCATACCACGTCGCCATTTTTCGTGAATCGCTGTTTTAATTATGCAATTAAAACAGATTTCAAAGATTCTATAAATGTATTTGGCTCCCAAAGGCAAATTAAATGTCTTCATTGTATTGATTTAATTAATACACAGTGAATTGGCATGTTTGTTAGCATTAAATAATGCATTAACCTACAATCTAGTATTTACTTCTTCTTTTATAAGACGTCTCAAGAGTGTCACGCTTCATGTTACAACTGAAGTCAGCCAGCGTAGCAGGGCTCCATTTTCCTTTGTACCTGTTTCCAATTGGCGCTATATCTTGAGGGAACCTCTCTCCATGTTCATCACTCACATCTGCTGCATTCTCTGGGAAGAAAGACAGATGAGAATGAAGAAAGTGTATCTTCAATTACATATTGCACCCGAGATCTTGGTAGCATTTGATTAGCATTGAATGCAATTAATTAGCATTCAATGCAGCTTAACGCTCTCGCTGGGATTCTTGGTGCTTTCCCAGAAGCCCTATACAAACATCTTTGAATGCATGACAGGCCGCTAACTCAGGTTCATTCATGGTCGCCTCAAAGTCCTCATCATTTATAAGCTTGTGAATCCTAGGGCCTACAAATATATCCTCTTTAATTTTGGCTTGGCATCACTAACTTTAGGGAAGATCCCTTTGAGAGACTGGAAACATGGCTTGTTATGTTGCAGTGCTTTCCACCTGACAAAACATATGTGAGGTGCCCAGCTTCTGTCCCGGTCACCCACTTTACATCCAAAGCACAGCTCATAAAGTTTCTTTACACGTTGAGTCAACTGTCTCTTGTATTGTCTTTAATGTAACTGATCCACATAAATAACAAAACATGCCTGGCAAATTCTTGCTTTCTCTAGGTATCTTAATTCTGTCTCCTGCAAAGAAAAAAAAACACGGAGCTGTGTAAAAAATTATGTAAATGGTATAAGCAACAAAAAATCCAGTTCAGACAGACACTGCGGACACTGCTATTCACAAGGAACTGGAGGATCACAGAAAGAAACGGATGTTATATTCACGATTTACACAAAAAATACCTCGGGCTAGGGATAGTTTCATTTCTGTTTATTCCATTGCTATAAAGTGTTATCAATAAGCAGAAGTAAATCCAGAGAAATGTTTAGAACAGAACTGCATTGCTTAAAACAAGACAGGTAACATAATCCTCAGAATGTAAAAACCTAAAATGTGAGCATAACTCTAGTTACGTGAGTATTTTCACAGCCAGTTTAAAGCTTTTTCAAATAATTCATTTCGAAGCCAAAACAATGAATATGTCATAGGAAGGCAAAGGTTTCCATGAGTGAATACAATTAATTTTTTCTGCAGAATTCCAATTGCTAGAAGAAAACAAGGATAACAAATATGTTTAGTGCTTAGATGGTAAAGCTTATTTACAACGCTTTAATTAACCTAGCAATGCACTAAGTCGAATCAGCAAATGAACCTTGCACTACCATCCGTTAATGTGTTCTATGATAGAGAACATTGAACGACATAATAGTTCACAGCCTTAAATTATAAACAGACAAAGAAAAAGTTTATCACAAGCTCGACACAATATAACACACTACAGCCTTAAATTCATCTCACACTAACAAAATCAGGCCATCACAGGTCGTTCACTAAGTGGTTGTTCATTAGCGGTCTTTGCAAATTTAATTAACACCTTCACTTGCACAGCTGAGAGCGAGTAGTGCGCAGGTATGGTAGTACAATATTATTGTAGGTTGAATGGCGCCTGTGACGAATGGTGAGCCTCAGCGTGTCTGACTAAATGTCTAAAGTTTGGCCACAACAGACAGGAATAGCACCTGGCCGTCCAGATAACACAAATATATGTTTACTTTCAAGTCCAAATTTACTGGCTCCACTTAGCTACCAATAGAGATAGGCAAATTATGTCTCATAGAAACTGTACCCTATCTCAATCATTATTTTATGTTTTTAATGTGGCTTACAGCTGAGTACCCACTTGAAAATTAAGGCCGTATCGCCGGTGGAGCGGCGTTGGCAATACGGTTGTTTTTTGGTTGGAATACGCGTGGTTTAGAGGTTAAATGTCCCCGTTATCGGATACAAAATCGCCCGCGAATCACCCGTGACACGCCTTACCTACCGGCCGTGTACCGCCTCAGAACCAGATTAAAATCGCGGCTGGCCGTCCATGGATTATAGGTTAAAAAATCGCTCCCGGTGGCACGTGCCTCGCCTCACGAGGTGTACAATATTGCACTGGAATCTTTGGATCTTAAATACATTCACACTTAATGCATTGTGAATGTACTGACCCAATAAGCTCAGTACAATATTGTACATCCAATGAGATCGATGCACGTGCAACCGGGAGCTCAGGTACATAAGACAATACATTAGAAAGGACATGGAATCCCACTCTTTCTTTAACTTTTATATCAAAAATTAAACATTCTCTACATTAAAATTTACATGAATATCTTACTTCCATTAATCACAGCCTTCCCACCAATGGCACACCAAAAAAAACATAGGAATTAAACATAGAATCACAATCCGTTTAAAATGCTGCATGTAACAAACAAATATCAACTACATAAACATAAGGATGGGAATGAAATTTCTAGATCGCAAAGTTCCTTTCAATGCTCGTTTACATTATAGATTAGATTTTTGGTTAATTTAAGCCTCCCTATCCGCAACAAATGCGATCTAAAGAGAGGAAAAGGAAGGCACCATTTAGGATGGAGGCAACACTTGGACTACGTTTTGAGACATATGTGTACCACTAAGTAAATTGCTCATTTGCATACCAGCGTAAATTAATTGCATTTCCATGATTTCACTACCTTTTTAAGAATTTATTTTAGCATACTATTTTAAAATTATCGCACACTCATATTTCTTATATTTTTATAAAGGACAAGAATGGATTTGAGCAGCATAGTCGGTTTCTAAATTCTGCTATTCACAACCTAACCGAACCAACCGTAGCAATCGCACAAACGTTTTAATCAATCAACGTTTTAAGGGAACGCGGAATCTGTGCAGAAATGGTATAAAAACAGTAAGTTTAGAAAAAGTTCATGAAACAAGATTAAAGTTGAAGAAGAAAGTAGGTGTAAAAAACAGGATAGCAGTGAACCGAAAATAGGTGGTCCTTAACATCACAAAAACATTTTATATCAACAAAAAGAAGGCCTACCTAACTCTTGGCTCAGGCCCTCACATTTTCCTCCCTGGGAGCGCTAGTTCCAATAGATACAATAGTTGTATCCCTCTGAGGAGCGTCTGCATTATATCGCGTGTCCCACAAAAATGTCCCCGAGTTTTAATTGATTATACCTCCGCTGTAAATTAACATGTTTGAAATTTCTTTTTTCAACAATGTAGCAAATTTTGTTTCCGTTTCGAACAGTCTAATTTTTTAAAAATCGTTTAATAACCCCTTTACAGTGATCGATTTACTGAAAGAGGTAGAAAAACTAATTGTTCAAAGGAAAGGTTTTAAAACAAAAATACTGGTGTTCCTCTTCATTTCTCAATACCTACTGTTAAAAATGATTTCACCGTGATGTATCCTACACACCACCAAGTATTTAAACGCTCTGAGAGGTTATTTACTCCCTTATTTCATTATTTGAAGAGACCTAAATTGCAGTTCACTAACGATCAAAGAATTTTCATCGTATTGTTATATGAAGCAACGAACAACTGTAAAAATGTTCGAAGAGCAATAAATGAAAAATTCCCGGAATGGTACTCATCCGCAAAGAAAACTTTGTATCGCACAGTTGGAAAATAAAAAATATATTAAATGCTACTCTAACCATGTCACACTTTTTCGTTGCTTCATGTTCTGATACGATGAAAATTCTTTGATCGTTAGTGAGCTGCATTTTAGGTGTCTTCGAATGATGAAATAAGGAAGTAAGTAATGCACTGAGAAATGAAGAACACCAGTGTTGTTTTGAAAACTTTTCCTTTGAAAAATTAGTTTTTCCACCTGTTTCAGTAAATCGATCAGTGTATAGTGGTTATTAAACGATTTTCAAAAACTTTATATATCCGAAAAGGGAACAAAATTCATTGCATTGTGAAAAAAAGACATTTCAAATATGTCAATTTAAAGCAGAGATTTAACAAATTAAAAAGACATTTTTGTGGGACACCCGGTATATACAAGGTGTTGTGTGATGCGATGCACGTGTTTTAACCATTTACAGATAAACGCAAAAAAACGATTTTCACGAGTGGCAAAAACCTCACAACTTCCTTGTTTTCGTAAAATGATGACCTGAAATAATTATAAATTCCCGTAGGAATAGCCTGAAGCGCGCGCCAAATAAGTTAGATTTTACTCATTGGCAGCATGTCAAGCCCATTCTAACGGGAATCTAAAATTATTTCAGGCCATCATTTCTCGAAAACAAGTTTTGAGGTGTTTGTCACTCATGAAAATCGTTTCATTTTGCGCTTTTCTGTATTTGGTTAAAATATGTGCATCCAATTACACCACACCCTTTATATATATGTATATATTATTCTTGATATCTCTATACATCAAGAAATAAACCAATAAAATGTTATCTATTATTTTTTCCTAATATACAGATATATATCAACTCAAGTGTACAGAGTGCCCTTTCAACACTCATGTACAATGTACATTATATATATAGTGTTCTTGATAGATCTCTCAAATTTCTAGACATTATAGAAATGATTATCCTGCAGGGAACATTTTAAATTTCATTAAAGAACATAAAAAATGGAATTAGAGTTACAATGTAAGTTTTCAATACCCTACCTCAGCTGGGTGACCAATGAACCAGCAAAAAAAAATTTTTGCAAAAAAAATGCATCATTTACAAATTACATACGCAGGCCCTTAAAATTTACTGAATGTGCTTGTTTATTGACTGGATGCTGAACAGCATTTTATATAACAAGTTTAAACACTGAAAAATATTTCCTTAGAAAACCAAATGGAAAATGAAGGCAGAGTATAGCACAAAAGAATTTTCTTGCATTACTAATGCGGTTTTACAGAAAAAACTAGTGCACAATTAGCTAGCGCAATTATCCACCAAAAAAGTATTTACAACAAACCACACCCTCAAATGATAGATAGGGTGCACTGTTGCGCCAGGACTTAATGCCCAGAATTACAAATCTTGAAAAATAAATCAAACAAGAGAACAGTTGAAGACAGAAAGACGAGCTGACATGGACGTAAAAAATTAATGAAAACGTCCATCATGAAAAGGCAAAACAATAATTCCAATATAAAATGACACAAATGCACATCTCTCTTGGACCCTGTAGGAGTGTTAAGTCCCAAAAGCGCTAGTCATACAATGAGGTGCTATTTTTTGGCCATGATACATATTTACAGCAATCGATTTTTCATTTTAAACTCAGAGTTTTGGTTATCACCAGCGTTTATCTCTATTCTTGTTGGCACTGATACAAAGCTATGTAAAAAACATATTGGTCTCATTTTTTTGTTCAATGTTAGCATTTGCATTTATTAATATCGTGAAAATGAGTGAATTAATATCGATAAAAATAAATATAATATAAATAAATAATATAAATGAATTAAAATAAATGGATTAATATTGTGAAACTTATTGTGACATCAATTCACATTTGAAAAGTCTTTGCAGCCACTCTGTAACACATGAGTTATAATATTTATTTTATATTTCTTTAAAGAATCTTACAGAAAAATTATTATTGTTATTATTTACAGAATGCAATTACGCCACCCATAATACAACAACGGTATATTCAGGAGAGGGGATAGTGAAGGGACCATTTAGAGGACATCGTTTCATGCCAACATATGTCCCCACACAGGATGCCTAGAGCACTATATAAATAATTTTGCACTCCAATTATCCCAACTCAAAAACGATATTAAAAAACAATTTGGCTCATTCAATTCTGTTTATAAGCCAAAAAATAATTAGGCCAGAAAAATCGTAAATGTAGAAATGTAACAAATCATGAGGAAAGAGCCATTGTGCATCTACTCACATAATTTTCTGTTAACATAGCGTGTTACATAGCAGATTGCATATATCTTTATTTACCTAACTCTCCACTAAAACTACATGAAATAAGTTCAAAAAAATAATTTATTCTTCTTCAAGCTTCCAATGTTCATGAATATAACTTGCAAATGAATCAAGTGAATGTGAACTGTTCTGTAAACTTGTTCAGTAATCTATCCAGAGTATTTTGATATGAATACCACTGCTCAAGTTTCAAAACAGCCGGACGAACAACACTTCACATAACTAAGTTTAAAAAATTGAACTTAGCTTGAGCTCGCCTACCAACGTGAAAATCTAAAGATGAGCGTAACGGTCAATCGCCTCAACATCCCGGTAAACAAACAATACAACATCAGTAAACATGTTTTTAGCATCTGATGCAATACTAATTCACAATTTATCTAATGCAGTAATTGCGAAGAACACAGTCACACGAAAAACTCACACCAATCGCTACCTTGCAGGTCGGTAGCCTCCAGTACATCGCACGACGACTCACAGTCATGAACTGAGTTTAACTGACAGATCGTGCGCAGTGCTTTGAATGAGCCCCTAGATCAAATTTTAAGTTACCCTAAAAATTGGCTCACGGACACTTACGTTTGAAAGTTCGAAGTAAATTTTGGAGAAGTACATAATACTAGACGACACAATATTGCAGATAATTCACGTGAGTATGTAAGGTTGTATTAGATTATGTTCTCTTGTAATTCAAATCTTATTCAAACTGGCAAGGCTAGCGTAAAATAACAATTGGTGTTCGTTTTTTTTTCTAAGAACTGGGGTATGTGACATGTTTAAAATGCACGCAACGACTGAATTCATTTTTTACGGTTAAAGTTTAAAATTTGGTGACATTGTTAAAACATACTAATTCTTCAAGTTCAAATATTTGAATGCAACTTACACTAGCATCCTCTCATGACAATTTGGAAAAACCGAGTATTAAAGCTGATCGTGAAATTAAGTACATTTCCCGCTTTAACTCCTGCGTAATTATTCAAACTATTTCAGCTCATTGGCGACATTTCATTGAAGAATGAAATGAAAACACACCCACAGCAATCGTAAGCACATAAATGAACGCAAGTGAGCGCACCGATGTTTTCATTGAAAGCATAGGAAAGTTAAGTGTTCATTTATTATGTTGTGAATATTTTGGGAGAAGAATGAAAATGAAATAAAATTGTCGACGTTTTGTTTTAAGCAAAATGCAGTGTACGCAACAAGGTCAAAACTCCCGTTTGATGGGTGACGTCCATCCATTATACGCTCGGCGATAATTTGCGGCAGCACACCACTTGCAGCACACCACCTGCAGCCTACCTCTTGCAGCACACCACCTGCAGCACACCACCTGCAGCACACTACCTGCAGCAAACCACCTGCAGCACACTACCTGCTGCACACCACCTGCAGCACACCACCTGCAGCACACCACCTGCAGCACACCACCGGCAT
>JACJUY010012154.1:10630-31814 GCA_014220935.1 Platorchestia sp. MABIK | reverse complement strand
GGTCTGCTGTGTCTACCTGGTCTGGGGGTCTGCTGTGTGTCATGAACTACACCTTAATTACAACTCTGTGTCTCATGAAATACGTTCCAATTTAGATACTGTACGTTATGCAATTCATCCCAATTAAAGCCTTGCATTCAAATTGAGTAAAAATAAAACGTCCTGCAGCACATTTCGAAACAAAAATGATAAATAATAGAAAATGAAACATAAGTAAGAAATCATAAAAAATTTTGCCTCGGGACTCAACTGGCATCTCACACCGGACTTCCCTACGTTTTTCCGATACTCCATTTCCCAAGGGCACATGAATTTTATGCAAAGCTTTACGAAAATTTACGGTAATTCAACGATAAAGTCAGACTCTAATCGGACTGCTTTGTTTCTGCAAGAAAAGTTGGTTCAAAGACAAATTTTTAATGATTGCTCCATTCTATTTCACAACCTCGCAGTGCTTGAAATTACAGTGTTTTTTTTTCAGTCGTTACCTTAACAGCGAGAGGGTTAGTGCATGATCACTGAATAGCGCAAGATTCCCCTAATTCTCTTAACTGCTCTACCGGAGTTCTGCATCACCAGAGGAGCAGCATGCTCCACAAAATTTACTTCGCAGATGCGGGATCGAACTCGCGACGTTCGCACCTGAAGTTTATCGTTCTGCTACTGTGTTACTGAGGAGACGCATCTCGCGTATGTCATGAGAGGAATGTGTGGGGAACAAGACACATATGAGATCTGAGCCTCTACATATTGTGAGCACAGTGAAGTATGATGAGTATTGTGGAGTATTTGGAAGCTCATGAAAACAATCAGGCATTGATGCTATCAAGCATTGTAAACAGTAGTGAACATTGCGTAATGTTTTAAAACATTGTATCCTCACATACTGAAGAGCAATGTACACATGATGAAACAGTGGTATGTTTTGTACCTCGTAAAAGTGCGAAATTTTTTGATATTTCGAAGATTTCTGTACTGTGAGCAACCCTGAGCTCTGGGAGCGCATTGTATAATTCCTCCATTGTTTTAAGACATTGTTTAAATTGCATACTTTTGCACACTTTAATTGCACAGTTTAAAGCAATTGCACATCTAGTGGCGCCAATTACTTGCATTCTAACTGCACATCTAGTGGCGTCAATACGTACATTCTAACTGCACATCTAGTGGCGTCAATACGTACATTCTAACTGCGCATCTAGTGGCGCCAATACGTGCATTCTAACTGCACATCTAGTGGCGCCAATAAGTACATTCTAACTGCACATCTAGTGGCGCCAATACGTACATTCCAACTGCACATCTATTGGTGTCAATACATACATTCGAACTGCACATCTAGTGGCACCAATACGCACATTCCAACTGCACATCTATTGGTGTCAATACATACATTCGAACTGCACATCTAGTGGCGCCAATACGTACATCCGTAACCTTCACCACGATCGGACTGCCACGAAGCACTAGAACAGAACATATGTTCCAGTGTTTCAACGCTGTGGCAATCCTAACACTCTTCTCACTCCTCTCCTTCATGCAACTTCTCCTCCTGCAATTTCCCCTCTCCTAACTTCACTCCTCCAACTTCCCTCTTTTAAGTACCCGCTCTAATTTCCCCTCTTCCCTCCCCCTCAGACTTTCCCCTCAAATTTCCCCCTCAAACCTCTCCCTTTCAAGCCCCCCCTCAAACTCCCCCCCCTCCAGGCAATCACAGCCCCAACGGCCCCACAGCGGCGCTGCGGTCGCAGCAACAGCGCTCGCTACGAATTAAGGGAATTAAAATCCGTACTTTTCCACTGAGAATGTGGCGTGGAACAGATTACATGTTAGTTTAAACCTCCCTAACTGCAACAAAGGCGCCCCAAAGAGAGGGAGAAGGAAGGCGCCATTTACTATGGAGATAAGGAAAAGCGGAATTTATGCACAAGGTGCATAGAAAAAGTGAGTTGAGAAAGAAGTTCATGAAACAAGAGACAAGTTGAAGAAAAAAGCAGTAGCTGCTGAAAAACAGGACGGCAGTGAATCGGAAAAAGGTGTACTTTGACATTACAAAAAATTGTTTATTCGGGACCTCGGGACCTCACATTTCCCCCTTTCGAAAATGAGCTGTCGACACACGCTACGCTGAGTAGGGGAAGAATGGCAGGTTAAAACACTCTTTTTTAAAAATATCCTTCAATGGAAAGTAAAGCTAGTTGCTCATTTTCCTACATTCTAATTTTTTTTTATGAAGCTGACTTACATGATACTTGCGAACGCAAAGAAGGATTCAGTGCTACGGGAGAGTACCGGAGCATTTTGATGTAGCGCTGTTAGCGAGGCACAAAATGTTCCCTCTCGAAAGTTTTCTAATATTTTAATTTTTGAAAGAGACGACTAAAAAGCGTTTCAGTTCCCTCATCTTCCATCAACTCAACATCAGTTCAAGCATCACGCAGTTTATCGTGACCACTTTAAATCAATGTAAAAGTCTGTTGCTTAACTTATTACATTGCCCAACTTACAAAATTATTTAAATAAAATAAAACACAAAATCCTGTTCTGTTTAATGTCCTGTAACGATCTTTACATGTACGTACGCACGAGCGTGTAATGTTGAACTCTTCTAGTGTTCATTTATCTTGCACCCTTAACGAAACCTATTTAAGCCTTTTAGCCCTAATATTTCACAAATAACAGTATTTTTAAAATCGGCTACTATATAAGCAGACAATGCAAACGCACTGCTGCTCAATGAAACGAAGTATACTTAGCCCATATCAAAATACTTTTGCTTGTTTGGCTGCAGCGTTGTAGTTCAATTATTCACGGTATTTTAATTCGCAGCAAATTTAAGCCAAAAATTTGCTGCCTACATAAACCATATAGATTCAAAATGCTCAATGTTCCAAACAAAGGAATTATGATAGTCACCGGCGACTGCACGCTCGGTAACTATCCCTACTGTAGAGCGGATACATTTTCTCATGGTTTATAATATAGATAAAATTTTGGTCACACAGCATTCCCTACTCCCCACACTCAACCATATCTAGAATACAAACTCTGACTGAAAATATTACGACAGATATGGGTGGAATTTAAATAGCCTTTACATTTCGGAGTATGGGCCCACTGGTAAGCATAGCTTTTGGAGAACATGAGGCTTACCATGAATCAGATTACTTGATTTTTACTAACCACTAAATTTACTAATCACTAAATTCAATTCTCATCACAAGTAAAGTGTATTTTACCACTTTAACGATTGTCGCCCGGACAGTGTAACGCAGGTCGAGATAGTTGAATGTTCGTTTCAAAGTCCGTAGAGTTTGGCTTCACAAAATTCAAAGATAAATTTGTTGTTTTTTTTGAGAGAGGAAGACATTTTATAACTTCCGAAATTAAAACTTTGAAGTTCAAGTTTCCTACTCCCAGCACCCAACACGATCATGGCAACACGACCACCATAAGTTGGGCAACAAGATTATGGCAACACGACCACCATAAGTTGGAGACAAGATTATGGCAACACGACCACCATAAGTTGGGCAACAAGATTATGGCAACACGACCACCATAAGTTGGAGACAAGATTATGGCAACACGACCACCTAAAGTTGGGCAACAACATTATGGCAACACATTTCGCTGCAGACTTACCTGCTGTGGTCTGCCAACTGAGTCCCCCGATGAACATTTTCCTGCAGGCAGAGAAAATTTATTAGATTCTGGCAACAGAGTACAGCTGTAATATTCACTACATTCTGGCAAGAGAGTACAGCTGTAATATTCACTACATTCTGGCAACAGAGTACAGCTGTAATATTCACTACATTCTGGCAACAGAGTACAGCTGTAATATTTACTACATTCTGGCAACAGAGTACAGCTGTAATATTTACTACATTCTGGCAAGAGAGTACAGCTGTAAAATTCACTACATTCTGGCAACAGAGTACAGCTGTAATATTTACTACATTCTGGCAACAGAGTACAGCCGTAAAATTCTTTACATTCTGGCAACAGAGCACAGCTGTAATATTTACTACATTCTGGCAAGAGAGTACAGCTGTAAAATTCACTACATTCTGGCAACAGAGTACAGCTGTAAAATTTACTACATTCTGGCAACAGAGTACAGCTGTAATATTTACTACATTCTGGCAACAGGGTACAGCCGTAAAATTCTTTACATTCTGGCAACAGAGTACAGCCGTAAAATTCACTACATTCTGGCAACAGAGTCCAGCTGTAAACATTACTGCCCATCACACACAGTGGATGTTGCCTGGCTCGTATCATTATTGTGCTCTACATTGTGGCAACATTGCCATGGTTTTGTCATTATTGGGTCGACACTTGCCAGCTGACGCTGTAATTGCACGTCAACCCCAGGAGACGTGGAACAGCGAATGAAGAGTAGCAAGTAGAGCATAAAATGGCCTCGCGTTACAAAGTAGAGCGGGTAGAGCAGGCTTGTACGCCGAGGGTAGTGTACAGCAGTTGCAGTTACGCTGCACTCTAGATATATCGTGTCCAGTAACAATAAGCAGTAACTGGACAATTAGCAGCAATTAGCAGCAAATATAGCAGTGATCATTACGCGGCATTCTGGACACGATACACAACAGTTACAATTTCACAACATTGCGAAAAGAATCATGTCATTTCAGCCCACAAAAATGTCTCACTTTAGAAAATTTGACCAACTCGCCCTCTGATATCCGTTGACACATTAACGTATCACTGATACACCCATGTTTCCTACTCAGGGATACCCTTGAAAATACTTCAATTAGATTGACTGCCAGCGTATCACTGATACACTGCTCCTGCCATTTCTAGAATCCATAAGAAAGTATCTCAACTACTTACTGACTGACTATTTATTTATTTCGGAACCCAAAGTAAAATAACTCAACTACTTAGTGACAGCCGTTTGGTACGAGACCTCGAGGCGTAGCCCTCTGCACAAGACAACGCGCAATGCCTTATAACATTCGCCCACCCGTGGCAGCCTCCGCTCGCTGTCACGAAAAACCAACTAGAGCGCACCTCAGGGGAGCTGGGACAACTGCACTCACATCTGAAAATGCGCTCCGTAATTCGAATTGATGAAGCTGTAGAGCCTGAAGCGTGAGAAACGGAGACAAGCGTGTAGCCTTCCCGTGTGTAACACACGTGCGTGTTACACACCTTCGATTGCGTGAAATAACGAAGTTACGGACACATTGAGTAGAGAATTCAGGGTTTTGCTCCCAAACCCCGTATACACCGTCTGCTGCCTGCTTGATTGGGTGCTTGATTGCTTGTTTGTTTGATTGCTTGCTTGATTGATTGCTTGTTTCTTTGATTGCTTGTTTCTTTGATTGCTTGATAACTGGTTTCTTTGATTGTATACTTGTCTGAATGCTTGATTGCTTGCTTGCTTGATTGCTTGTTTCTTCGATTGCTTGATTGCTTGTTTCTTTGATTGCGTGATTGTTTGTTTCTTTGATTGCTTGTTTCTTTGATTGCTTGATTGCTTGCTTCTTTGATTGCTTGTTTTTTTATTGCTTGATTGCTTGTTTCTTTGATTGCTTGATAACTGGTTTCTTTGATTGTTTACTTGTCTGAATGCTTGATTGCTTGCTTGCTTGATTGCTTGTTTCTTCGATTGCTTGATTGCTTGTTTCTTCGATTGCGTGATTGCTTGTTTCTTTGATTGCTTGATTGCTTGTCAGGTCATTCTCCCCTGCAACGCCTTGTGAACTAGACACCAGAACATTGCGTAACTTGGTTGCCAAACGATAAAAACGTGTAGCCCTCGTACGTTTTATACGAACAAGAAGGATGACGTACATAACGCGGATACACTTAGTACCCAAACGCATAAAACGTGCAGTAGTCGTGCGTGTTGTGTGTACAAGAATGATGACGCAAGCAACGGCCTGCTCAGCACGGCTGGGAATCGCGGTCACACGCTGAACCGGCCTTGACGTGTGCGGCTGTAATCGATGGGCTCACGCAGCTGTAGCCCCCCTCCCCCGGCAGCGCTGAGTTTATTCATCCCCCATACAGTGGGTTACGGGTGCTGTGTTTATTCATCTTATTCATCCCCCATACAGTGGGTTACGGGTGCTGTGTTTATTCATCTTATTCATCCCCCATACAGTGGGTTACGGGTGCTGTGTTTATTCATCTTTTTCATCCCCCATACAGTGGGTTACGGGAGCTGTGTTTATTCATCTTTTTCATCCCCCATTAAGTCGGTTACGGGAGCTGTGCTCATTCATCCCCCATACTCAGGGTGAGCTAAGGGTGGCTTATGAAACTCAAAATGGCAATGACTCGCTGTTTGATTAAACCTCCAGCGAGAGGGAGAGCTGTTATTGGAAGGAAGAGTGTGTCTGTGCTACGTAGCAGAGTTCGGGTTTTGAGGAGCAGAGTTCGGGTTTTGAGGAGCAGAGTTCGGGTTTTGAGGAGCAGAGTTCGGGTTTTGAGGAGCAGAGTTCGGGTTTTGAGGAGCAGAGTTCGGGTTTTGAGTAGAATTCGAGTTTCAGTAGCAGAATTCGGGTTTTCACTAACAAAATTTGGGTTTTTGCTACCATCCCCACATACACAGTTTCCCGCTTGCTTGATTGATTGCTTGTTTGATTGCTTGCTTGGTCATTCCCCCTTATCACGCCGCGCAAATACATATCTGAACATTACGTAGCTACTGTAAATTGTAATGTTTCAATTGCAGTTTATTTGTAAGCACTGAACGCGTGAGAAATTCATTTGAAGATTGAAACCGAAATGTCGAAATAAAAGGCGCGCATTTAAACAATTCCTCATAAATAAATTTTCACGAATAAATTGCAGCTCCAATGAAAGAATAGCACAGCAGTTCCTCACGCTGAGTGCATCTATTTGCTACATTTGACAAACTCACATAGTCTTGTTGTATCTATTTACTGTACTAAACAAACTCACATAGTCTTGTTGTATCTATTTACTGTACTAAACAAACTCACATAGTCTTGTTGTATCTATTTACTGCACTAAACAAACTCACATAGTCTTGTTGTATCTATTTACTGTACTAAACAAACTCGCATAGTCTTGTTGTATCTATTTACTGTACTAAACAAACTCACATAGTCTTGTTGTATCTATTTACTGAACTAAACAAACTCACTTAGTCGTGTTGTATCTATTTACTGTACTAAACAAACTCACATAGTCTTGTTGTATCTATTTACTGTACTAAACAAACTCACATAGTCTTTTTGTATCTATTTACTGTACTAAACAAACACATAATCTTGTTGCGATAATTTTGCTTGTTTGCTTGTTTGCTTGCTGTTTGCTTGTTTGCTTGTTTACTTGTTTGCTTGTTTACCTGCTTGTTTGCTTGTTTGCTTGTTTGCTTGTTTACGCGTTTGCTTGTTTGCTTGTTTACGTGTTTGCTTGTTTGCTTGCATGTTTGCTTGTTTGCTTGCCTGCTTGCTTGCTTGCTTGTTTGCTTGGTTTCCACCGCTGACGTCCTGCTTTCAGGAAGACCTCGAGGTAAGCTCGTGCAATTCTGCAGTTAGTAAAAACATGCACAAAATTTAAAATTCCATCACGCTGGTTCTCATTCTAAAAAATGATGTATCCCAAACATGAGCAAGTTACGTCAAGTTCTTTATATTACTATTTACACACATTCTTCCTAAAACGGACATTCGCAAGAGATCGCTTGATCAGAAGCACAGGGTGTCCCGAGTAACTGCACTCGCGCTCTGCCTGCCCGGTGTGTAGGTGCTTATTGCCTGCGATACAAGTCTAATGGCTTCAATCCAAGTTAAAAACATTAGAGTTAAGAAATTAAGTTTCGTAAAAGAAAACTTAGTAGCACCAAAAAATAAAATACATGAGTAAATGTGAGTTGTAGAATGAGTGCATGTATCGGGGGAAGCTCTGTACTCACTCCAAGACAAAGCCAGAGTATCAGTTTTCAACGAACTGAAGATAATTTCATTTATACATCAAATCGGAAGGGCGGTTTCATGTCTCCAAGTCTCGGCAGCGACTACAACCAGTTTTGTTACCCTCAACTAATGAACTAGTTCTAAAGTTCCGACTGGTGGCATGAGTATCGCGAGACTCATGTGTGAGTACCAACTACGGATCCTTACTTTAAGATATTTTAAAAACTCAATGATGTGCATTTTGTGCACCTTCATTGGAAATGAACTGTTTTCATTTATTTATTTATTTATTTATTTATTTATTTATTTATTTATTCCGCTCTTTCTTTCTTTCGCTCTTTCTGAATGTTACCGAGACAAAACGCTATGCATGCGACACAGAAGCCGACACAAGACATATTATACAACTTGTATTCTTTTTGTGTAACATCATGAGCGTATTGCAAGGTGTTGGAATGTGAGACACAAAGTATTATACAACTTGTATTCTTTAGTCACGAGCGTATAGCGAGCTGTTGGAAATGACTGCAACAGTCATAAAAACGACAGTAAGACGACAGTTCTAAAAACGGCCGTTTCTACAAGGATTTCATTTCTGTCTCATTAAACACGTTCGCCGCGTTTCTGCGGTTGTTCTAGGTTCGTTTGGTAAGGATGCATGCAGCAGAATTGGGAAATCGACTTGACTCATCGAACACACTTTTATCCTTCCTTAGTAAATAAGAAACTGCAACTGCACGAGAACATTTCACCTCGGACGATACCATTAGTTTTTTGAAAAAATCTTGAAACAGATGAAATGTCATTCATTTACGAGAAGGGGTAATTTACGGACTGGTTGGTACACATGTGGCCCAACACGCGGGGCACGTGTTGACGCACCAGCGAGGGCCGCTACGCGTCGGTTTAGCTCCAAATCAAGGTAGTGCATTTTTCTTAAAACATATTTTTTAAATGAATGAACACCTTTCTAAAATGCTCAAGTGCAAATGAACAGCAATGCGTAAACACGTACATTTGTGCAGCGCTAGCTCTGGAAATGATGTCATGAGACTGTACGGATGTCGTAAAGGCCGTACGTACGCCGCAAAGGCCGTACGTACGCCGCAAAGGCCGTACGTACGCCGCAAAGGCCGTACGTACGCCGCAAAGGCCGTACGTACGCCGCAAAGGCCGTACGTACGCCGCAAAGGCCGTAAGTACGCCGCAAAGGCCGTACGTACGCCGTAAAGACCGTACGAACGCAGGAATAACGTACGGAGGCCGTAAAGGCCGTACAAACACCGTAAAGGCCGTACAAACACCGTAAAGGCCGTACAAACACCGTAAAGGCCTCACAAACGCCGTAAAGGCCTTACAAACGCCGTAAAGGCCTTACAAACGCCGTAAAGGCCTTACAAACGCCGTAACGGCCGTACAAACGCAGTAAAGGCATTACAAACGCCGTAAAGGCCTTACAAACGCCGTAACGGCCGTACAAACGCAGTAAAGGCATTACAAACGCCGTAAAGGCCTAACAAACGCCGTATAGGCCATTCAAACACCGTAAAGACCGTACAAACGCCGTAAAGGCCGTACAAACGCCGTAAAGGCCTTACAAACGCCGTAAAGGCCGAACAAACGCCGTAAATGCCGTACAAAGGCCCCGTACGGACGCACAAAGCACACACGCACACGCGCATAATCTCACGCACACACGCACACACACACACTCCGATCATCACCTTTAAAGAAGCGCCGCACTCCCAAATTCCCGTCCACGCTGGCGGCAGTGTTGCCAAATTCGCAAGACTTTCCCCCCAACTTGGCCGGATTATCTCCTTTTACCTCGAGAATGGCAACACCGGCGCCCTGTCCTTATTATCCTCTTCGCCTCCACCAAATTGTGACCTCACCGCAAATTTGACGCCTTCCCTTTAGAATAAATAGCGGCTTGTGTACGGTGGTGTGTTGCCTGGCATGTAACTAGCGTGTAACTAGCGTGTAACTAGCGAGTAAATAGCGTGTAAATAGCGTGTAACTACTGGCTACCATGCTACCACTAGTCACAGCTCGCATGTAACTACTGGCCAGCAGGTAACTACTGGCTACCATGCCACCACTAGTCACACAGCCTGCACGGTACCACACACAAAGCAACCCCAACACAAACATGGTACCTCGCTACCAACACAACTGGTTTCAATGCACATGGTCATTATGTACCCACATGGTAATTATGTACGCACATGGTAATTATGTACGCACATGGTCGTTATGTATGCACATGGTCGTTATGTACGCACATGGTAATTATGTACGCACATGGTAATTATGTGCGCACATGGTAATTATGTACGCACATGGTCGTTATGTACGCACATGATAAATACATACGCACATGGTAATTATGTACGCACATGGTAATTATGTTCGCACATGGTCGTTATGTACGCACATGGTAATTATGTATGCACATGGTAATTATGTACGCACATGATAATTATGTACGCACATGGTCATTATGTACGCACATGATAATTATTTACGCACGTGGTCATTATGTACGCACATGATAATTACATACGCACATGGTAATTATGTACGCACATGGTCATTATGTACGCACGTGGTAATTATGTACGCACATGGTAATTATGTACGCACGTGGTAATTATGTACGCACATAGTAATTATGTACGCACATGGTCATTATGTACGCACATGGTAATTATGTACGCACATGGTCATTATGTACGCACGTGGTAATTATGTACGCACATGGTAATTATGTACGCACATGGTCATTATGTACGTACGTGGTCATTATGTACGCACATGTTCATTATGTACGCACATGGTAATTATGTACGCACATGGTCATTATGTACGCACGTGGTCATTATGTACGCACGTGGTCATTATGTACGCACATGGTCATTATGAACGCACATAGTCATTATGTACGCACATGG
The DNA here is from genome assembly GCA_014220935.1 of Platorchestia sp. MABIK. NCBI lineage: Eukaryota > Metazoa > Arthropoda > Malacostraca > Amphipoda > Talitridae > Platorchestia > Platorchestia sp. MABIK. The sequence goes on along the minus strand of JACJUY010012154.1, from coordinate 20,938 downwards.
TAATTATGTACGCACATGGTCATTATGTACGTACGTGGTCATTATGTACGCACATGGTCATTATGTACGCACATGGTAATTATGTACGCACATGGTCATTATGTACGCACGTGGTCATTATGTACGCACGTGATCATTATGTACGCACATGGTAATTATGTACGCACGTGATCATTATGTACGCACATGGTCATTATGAACGCACATAGTCATTATGTACGCACATGATAAAAACATACGCACATGGTAATTATGTACGCACGTGGTCATTATGTACGCACGTGATCATTATGAACGCACATAGTCATTATGTACGCACATGGTCATTATGTACGCACATGGTAATCACCCTAACTAAGCTTTAGCAACTGCCTCTCTAAATGCTGCTAAGAAATGCTTGCCACAAAAGCGCAATTAGATTAGATTTGATTAGATAAGTTCGTTTACGCTTTCCCAAGTAAATCAAAGGTGTTTCAAACAGAGGAAAAAGGAAGGCACCAATCAGAATAGAGGCGAGAGAAATGGGACTCTATGCACAATTAAGGTGTGTTCGTGCAAAAGACCTGCGCATAAAAACAGTAAGTTAGGAAGGAAGTTCGTAAAGTAAAATAGAAATTACAGAGAACCGTCAGATGCACCAAGAAATATCCAGTGCGTTATGCAAGCGATGCTGAACAAAGCAAAGCACTTGCGCCATCGGGACTACATGTTCTATGTTTAACATGTTCGTAAAAATATACTATAAAAATATGCGCAATATAAAAATATATTTCATCTCAAATTATGTTGCAAAAATCCATTTAATTTAAAAATACTATATCATGAAATACATTTAATGTAAAAAATATTACATTGCAAAAATTTATTTGATATGAAATATGATATTATAAATATGCATTTAATATAAAAATATTGTATTGTAAAAATATATTTAATGTGAATATATGTTCAAATGCGGCAGCAATTAGAGAGAACCGTTTTGAAGCGTCATGATTAAGCGCGCGTGCTTCCTTGATTAAGCGCGCGTGATTAATCATGATTAAGCGCGTCATGATTAAGCGCGCGTGCCGCCCACAACTTGTCGCGAGGACGTCGCTTGCATTCACGTGCACCAAACGAAGTGTGCTCTGATTGCAGCGCGCAAATTGCAGGCGTTGTGTGGAGCGAGCAAACACTCGAGCAGCGAACGTACGAACACACCATGTTTTTGTGCCGGAAATGAGTTAAGGAAATAAGCTTTTGTACAGGAAATAAGTTTAGGAAAATAGCTTTTGTACAGGAAATAAGTTTAGGAAATAAGCTTTTGTACAGGAAATAAGTTTAGGAAATTAGTTTTTGTACAGGAAATAAGTTTAGGAAATAAGCTTTTGTACAGGATATAAGTTTAGGAAAATAGCTTTTGTACAGGAAATAAGTTTAGGAAATAAGCTTTTGTACAGGAAATAAGTTTAGGAAATAAGCTTTTGTACAGGAAATAAGTGAGTCAAATGCGGCAAGACGACACGCCACAACACAGCCACAAGCCACACTCCTCACTAGCAGCCAGCAGTAACTATGTACACACAAATGCAGGATGTGAATGATCATTTCAGGGTCTAATTACAGTTCACGATTTCTACTTATTTGCAATACATTCGAACTTTATTTTGGTGACTGCGCACCTTTTCACCCTCCCATTCAAATGAGACACCATCTTTTTTTTCTACTTAATAAATTTTTCGAACGCAAAAATTTACAAAGTTTTGCTTAGAAGATTTTTATTCATTATTTGAACGAGTTAACTCGTAACGGAAGAAGAACATTTGACGGTTAAATATTAGCGAAGGTTATCCAGCAATCTAAACAAGATAAAATCTCTCTCATGCACAAATTGACGCGCTGCATCACGAAGTCTGACGTGCGGTTCTGGTTTTGAAAAAAGGAAATTATTAAATTTGACGAGAAGTTCTCAAAACAAGAAAGTAAGCCACAATATTCGCGCGGTAAACGAACAAAACACGAACGTTAATACAAAGATATGTACGCTAGAACTTTACCAAAACCACACACTACATAGTCACTGCAACAACGCACACAAACACACACACATAAACACACGATCACTCACAAACACAACTCAAAAACGCATACACACACTCACACAAACACAACACAAGCACACAAACACACACACATCACCAATGCCTCTCACAAACACGCACACTCACACAAATACACACACACAGCACCGATGCCTCACACAAACACACACACGGCACCAATGCCCCCACACAGCGCAACATCACTAAATATTCTATAACTCCACTCAAAATTCCAGAGCATTAGCGTTATAAAGTCCACGGGGAGTCGCATGCAAGTTTCACGAGAGGTGCGCCAAGCAAGATCCGCCCTTATGCTGCTGGGCGACAAGGGCGACACCAAATTTCGTTCACAGGGCTGATAAACTTGAAAAAATTGCCTTCACGAATGTCAAATATTCACTCGCAGCGACGTGGTAAATTAATTTTCGTGTTGTGTTAGATAATTTAGTACATGTCACCAACGATTTTATGTCACTAATCTTTTTTTTCTCTCGTGAATACAGTTGAGTACATTGGCACGATGTCAGTAGAATACTAGCGCACAATCCTGGAACATCCGACCCTTGTGTCTAATTCCTTTATCCCTATTGTCTTCTTCTCAAACCTATGAACAATGTTAACACGCACGAGTAATAAGTGAAACAACGCGTAAAAATAAATTTCCAAAAGCCATTTAACTACCTGAGCGGCCAGTACCTTCATTGATCCGCACACTACAGTGCATTACACTGCCAGTGTGCTATGTTTACTCCATGTAGGCGTGCTAGTTTCAAATGACGCATTCAGCGTAATTAGGATCGTTAATGAAACTATTTTGCGTCTCTACGTGGTTTCGTAACTCTAATGCAGCAAAATGTTTAAATGGCTTGTAGAATGTTCAGTAATGTTGCTGTTAATGTTACAGTTTACTGCTTTCACTGTAGTTAAATGAATGTTACTATTAATGTTACCATTCAATAATGCTAGACAGCAACATTAATGTAGTCACTCGGTGCGTGTGGTGTGGCGATGTTCGCCACAACCACATGCTCTAACGATGTTAGAAGAACTTGAAACACAGCATGCGTTCGTGAATGTTGGGGGTGCGTAGTGCATGTTGTGTTCTCGCAGACATTTACAGGCATCAAGTATTACAAATGTTTGACCGGCCCAATATTGCATAATTGGGTCATTGAGCGAATATTGCATAATTGGGTCATTGAGCGAATATTGCATAATTGGGTCATTGAGCGAATATTGCATAGTTGGGTCATGGAGCGAATATTGCACGTTTAGGAAATTGAGCGAACATTGCACAGATGTGTTAATGAACGAACATTACGCGTTAGAGCCATTGAGCAAATGTTGCACATTCTGGCCATTGAGCGAATGTTGTTTGTTGAAGCCATTGACCGAATTTTGCGCATTCAGGCAAATGAATGAATACTACATATTCATTTCAAATAGCTAATTTTTCACGTTAAAGCCATTGAGCGAATTTTAAATACATTTGCCATTGAGCGAATTTCGCCCATTTAGGTCATTGAGCGAATGTTAAGCATTAAAGCCATTGAGCGAATATTGTACATTTAGGCCATTGAGCGAACATAGCGCATTTAGGCGATATTGCATGATATTGCATAGCGATATTGCATGTTAAAGCTATTGAGCGAATTTCAAATACACAGGCCATTGAGCGAATTTCGCACACTGATGCCACAGATCGACTGCGTCGCGCTCACACGCACCAAGTGCACATCCTGCGTTCTAACCCCACTACAAATGAACGCTCCAAACGTATTATAACAAAGTTGCGTTCAAAGTCAAGGAGTGAAGTCGAAATAGAACGCACGCGATTAACAACGCTGCAGCTGAGACTTCGGAGCGAACTTAACCTTTTCCAGCGCCATTTAAAAATGGGAACACAAAAAAATCCCTCCGAAAAGTGTACTAATATGAAGCGTGAAGTACAGAGTGAAGTACTTCCATGTTTTGACAAATTAAAATGTCGGTAAATTAGCGATGTTGCGCAAAAATGGCCTGGCGCGCAAGCGAAGTAACTCAGTGTTTTGTTTGTTTCCAGTAATTTGGCTTGTGCCATATCTGGCACGTTGCTGTGAGTGAGAGTGTTGTGCGGCGTCCTGTGTGCGCACGTGTGTTGTTTGATGACTTCAGCTACGTAGTTTACGACTTCAGCTATACGACTAACGATTTCATTTTCATAGTCTACGATTTCTTCTCCACGTCTACAACTCCATAACTTCATGGCGCACAACTTCAGCTTCACGGGATAAAACTTCACAACTTCCAATTTCCGTAAACTGAAAATATTCACTCGAGAGACAAGCATTGTCGCATCAGCGGCTCATCATCGTATTCGCGCCTACAGAAGCTAGGCCTACACTCAAATGTCTCCGTTCTACTAGAAACGATCTAGCGCTCGTGGTAAATAAATTTTTAAAATTATTTAAATTTTAAATTGTTCAAATATCCCAGGAATAACGAGCGGCAAAAAGTTAAAATATTTTCCCCTGTCTTGGGAGCGTGGACGACTTTTCGTTATCACATCAAGTGGCATTCGCTCCATCGATCACAAAATTTCGCTAAAAACATCTAAATGAAATTTTAAATAATTTTCATTTCGTTCTATAGCAGTTGTAGTTGCGCATCAATACGCGTGATGCAATCGTTAAACTTGACGCAAAGTAACATCCAACCACAGCAACACTTCGCGTCAATTTTTCAAACGAAAATGTTTGCCCACAAACGCGAAATAATTTGTATTGGGATTTTCCCAAATTATACGACAGATTGGGCCTAAAAAAATATTAGCAGTCGAGCACTTCGTAATTCAGTCGCGCACGAGAGTTTGAAAAAAAAATTCTTGATTACAATAACTTGCAGGTTTCGGAATTACAGCGAAAATGACCCCGAAAAAGGAGGGTGCTTGTAATAAGGTCACTGGAGGTGCCATGGCAATGCTGCCTGCAGTCGGGCCAAGACCGGGTAACCTTAAGAAATACATTACGAAATTAAGATAAAAACATATAAATTTTAAAGTTTCCTACCCAGGGTCGTTGGGAACTTCACTTGGCGATCCCACGGAGGGTTCGAGGGCGCTAGAGGCATCCATGATCATCTTGCACTAGTTATGTTGCAAAAGTTATAGCAGACTCAGCTACAGACTAGACCACTAAGTTACAACTAGCAGCTAAAAGAGCAACGCTATACTCGAGCACACACAACACCGCACTGATCCCAGCTTTGCACCTTACACAAAATCTTGCACAGGCCACGGTCCCAGCGACGTCAGAGTGCCACGCGCTGCTGCACTCAATCCCTTCGAAAGTGCCATCCATTTAAAAGTTTTTTAAGTATTTTAATATCACTATCATGTATTTAAATTGACATTGAGTTCTGTGACCGCTTCTTACGAAAATTGAATTGAAACTTTGGGAGAAAAAAGGAGGAAGTTAAAATAGTAGCTGGCAACTGCGGTGCCTGTGGGCGTGGCTTGCTATGGCCTGCCGGGCACAGTAGCGCGCTGGTTGGTCGTAGCGGTAGGACGTCACACAGCCGCCCCCTCTGGGGACAAATTATCCAACTAGTCAAGCTAATGACTCTTCCAGATTTTGGAACAATTTCACTATTGATGATTTTTGAAATGATGAGAGCTACGTCTCCTAGCGTTACGGAGAGAACGGTGCTGAAGAAGAGCGTCGTAGGCAGAAGCAATTGCGAAGTCCCCATAGGACTGGATGGGCTAATTTTTGTGTTATAGGCCAGAAATCCTTTCTTCGAACACAGGGGGCGCCATCTATCGGGGCCCGGGCCAGGTGCAGCCCCCCTCCAGGGAGCTCCTGCCCCCTTTTAGGTACTTCAGCCCTCCCCCCCCCCTCCTCCCCCCTTTGCCTGCGTAAGAAGCGAACGTCTTACACCGTATTTCTGAGAGAACTACATCGTTATCCATCATTTCGGCGCATAGCGAACTGCCTGACGTACGTCCGAGCACCTAATTTCCGCGAGTTTTCTCGACATCATTAAGTGAAGCTATCAGTGTGTGCCGAGAGATTTAAAGGATCAGCTTCGTTATATAATGAAGACGGAATCCCGTAGTATTACAGATGTGAGCTCCTCAACTCTGGCACGTATTCCTATGCCTCAGGCCGCGCTGCACGCTGTATTCCTGCGAATGCTAACCTTCCATTTGGTACAGTAGGCTTGTGTCGAATTTTATACTTTGTTAGATAAAAAAGGTGTTAGTAAAATGATTTTTATAAGCTGGACCTAAAAATTTGATTTCAGCTACATTTACAAATTTTGATGGTCAAACAGTTTACGTGATCATTGAATCGTATCTAAATACGTGAGCTTAAGTTGAATTTTACGATTATTTGGAATCATACAGCGATTGTGAACAATAAGCTAGCTTCAAAATGAGCTGAAGGAGCACAACTATAAACATGAGTGCAAATGCATAAAATTGAGCGAACAGAGATTAACTTATAAATTACAGATCATATTTTGACGTTATGTGCATGAAATCAACGGCTCTTTTTCAAGCATGCAGAATTCAAAACTCGTATTACTTACATACTACATCATTTTCATGCGTGTTTTCTCGAAGTAAACTTCGCTTCCTTCTAAGTGAACATCAAGTTCTTTCACTTGAAAATTAATTTCTTCTACATGAAAGTCCAATTCTACTACTTAAAATTATAGTTCCTCAATATAAAAATCAAGTTATTCCGCTTGAAAATCAGGTTTTTCCTCTTCAAATTCTAACTCCTCAATATGACAATAAAAACTTTCTTGACGTAAATTAATTTTTTTCACTTGAAAATAATGTTCACGAGAGTGACTTCCGGCACCGTCATGTAGTGCTGAGGTATCCAGGCTACAGGGCAGGTGTATAGCGACGGAGGCTAACCAAGCGACGAACTAGGGGAATTCAGGGTAATTCTTATTACTTAGGGTAATTGAATTCATTCAGTTTGCATTTAAAATCTTAATCACATGGGCATTAAATAAAACAAACGGAGGATTATTTTATAGGAAAACTCAACAGGCTCATCACATATTCAAAATAGTTTATCATATTTCTATTGTATTGAGTCCTTATAAGAACGGGGCAGAAGGTTGGTTCTTTAGAGAACAAGAAAAGATTTTCGCGAGACAACCAAACCGCCTTTGTCTATTTTTGAAGAAGTTGCTGTCAAAAATACATCAAACGAGTAACTTATAATACAAAAATACAATGAAAGTGCTCGAACAAGATGTAATTTATCGAAACAAATTGATTTTATAACCAGAGACATTATTTTTGTGCGATGTCCACAGGCAGAGTTGGACTACTCCAACGATTTTTCGCAACCTCGTCACGTGCGCTGGGCGGCGAAAAATCGTGTTTTGCAGTCATCCAATCAGCATTTTGCGCGAGTAAAAAGTCGAGATTCGCATTTCAAGTATTTAAAAATATTCAAATAGCACAATAAATTCCAATTTCAAAGCTTTTGAGATCTTTTTAGAAAAAAAACTCATCTCCTCTGCACTCTGAACACGCGACGCATTTGCTAAATAACAACATCTCCCTCTCTCTCTCTCTGAGCTTAGCTCATTCTCTTAATATCTATAAGACTGTAAGGTGTTCTTATCTTCTAATACATAATGCCCTTCCTAATAATGCCCATAGTGTGTTTATTTATTTATTTATTCATTTGTTTGGTGTCCGCTTGGTGCGCGTGTCTGTGACGCTCACAAGGACGCTCAATGACCGTATCTGTGATACGAGTTTCACCAGTGCACAAGTACAAGAATATTTTAATGGCGGGTACTGTTGGGATGGATATATTTGTTGGGTATCCACATCTGGAGGATTTATTTAATGGCGGGTACTGTTGGGATGGATATATTTGTTGGGTATCCACATCTGGAGGATTTATTTAATGGCGGGTACTGTTGGGATGGATATATTTGTTGGGTATCCACAGCTGGAGGATTTATTTAATGGCGGGTACTATTGGGATGGATATATTTGTTGGGCATCCACATCTGGAGGATTTATTTAAGGAAAATATCGAGTACTGCCATTTTTGACGGGCCGTGTACACTACACAGTTTCACTTCAAATTAATCCAAGTCAAGTTCAATTTAATCCAAGTCAAGTTCAAATTAATCCAAGTCAAGTTCAAATTAATCCAAGTCATGTTCAAATTAATCCGAGTAAAGTTCAAATTAATCCAAGTCAAGTTCAAATTAATCCAATCCTAAGTTGAGTAAAGAATTGACATAATTACACGTTGATTAGAGCGTTTTTTGCGTTAAATATGTATCTTTTGGATGTGATGAGCAAGAAAAACGTTTTCCTTTCAGCGAGTAATGCATAAAATTTCCTGCGGTGTTTCAATCTAAAGACAAGCTGTCGTAATATGTGCTAAGTTTCCAGCATCAGGAGGCAGAGTGTGATTCAGATCTTTGAGCGGAGCAAACGAAACAAGTCAATTATAAAAACTTCGCATTTTGCTATACATTAAAGTTGTTTTACAATTCTACATTAATGGCAGTATGCACTCATTCAAATATTTTAGTTCAAAAGGTAATTTCATGTTACACACACACATGGTAGGATAGAGGATTCATTTACACTCAAACAGAGATACATTTGCGTGCAATTCCCCTTTATCACATATATAAAATCATTCATGCATGAAACTGCATAAGATTACCATTGGACGATATGTAGATTTAACCTTTAAAAGAAATAAAGCAACGAAGTTTTTTTTGCTTGTTCAAACGATTTTGTAAAAAACAAGTTACAATTAGTTTCATCGACAGAGATGATATATTTGCCTTGGCCTATTCATTTGAAGGGATGACACAATTTTTGGTGCTAATGCAGGATTGTCTCTGTGTAGTAATGTACTCACATAAATTGTAATCAAACGGTATCGTATATAAGTATACTCTGTGAATCGCATTTGTATATTTCTTTTCAAAGATCAAATCTACATATCTTCAAATGGTTATCTTAATTATGTAGTGACATGTATATGATTTCATTTGTAAATCTGTGATAAAGTGGAATTGCACGCAGATAAATCTCTGTTTGAGTGTAAATGAATCCTCTATCCTACCATGTGTGTGTGTAACAGGAAATTACCTTTTGAACATGAATATTTGAATGGATGCATACTGCCATAAATTTAGAATAGTAAAACAACTTTAATGTGTAGCAAAATACGAAATTCTTAAAATTGACCTCTATCTGTTACTCCGCTCAAAGATCTGAATCACACTCTGCCTCCTGATGCTGGATACTTAGCACATTTTACGACCGCTTGTCTTTAGATTGCAACACCGCAGGAAATTTTATGTATTCCTTGCTGAAAGGAAAGACGTTTTTCTTGCTCATCACATCCACTAGATACATTTTTAATACAAAAAACGCTCAAATTAACTTGTAATTGTGTCAGTTCTTAACTCAACTTAGGATTGGATTAATTTGAACTTGACTTGGATTAATTTAAACTTGAGTTGGATTAATTTGTACTTGACTTGGATTGAATTGAACTTGAATGGTGTACAAAATGCTGCAACAGAATGATTAAGGTATAAAAAATCTGCTCCAGATTCAGTAGTTTATTACGTTTGCGGAATGGGTTTAAACCTATTCAAAATTAGGTGCTCGTAAAATCTGCTGCAAGGTTATAAGTCCGAGACAGGTCGAGGCAGAAGAGCGAGCGAACACCACGCAGGCACCGGACTCGCCGCAGCCGGCACGGACCCGAACAACCTGTGTGAAAACAAAATTGTACGAATGTAATAGAAGTTGGTCGACAACTGGAAATCTTAGTATAAACTTGCAGGTCAAGGTTGATGAAAGTTCTGCAGACTTTCAACAAGTTTTTAAGTATTCAAAGAGTTTTAAGTTTTCAAAGAGTTTTAAGTTTTCAAAGAGTTTTAAGTTTTCAAAGAGTTTTAAGTTTTCAAAGAGTTTTAAGTTTTCAAAGAGTTTTAGGTATTCAAAGAGTTTTAAGTATTCAAAGAGTTTTAAGTATTCAAAGAGTTTTAAGTATTCAAAGAGTTTTAAGTACTCAAAGAGTTTTAAGTATTCAAAGAATTTTAAGTAATATTATTAATTTCATTTGCGGATAAAATATTATGAGGAGCAAAGCACCCAAGTCTCACACTAGCCCCCGAAAAGACCTCATTTCATTTAGAAAAGGACGAACCTCCGAGGGCCTCGGGT
>JACJUY010012152.1:3031-23236 GCA_014220935.1 Platorchestia sp. MABIK | reverse complement strand
TCATGTTGTTTTTTGTTTGTTAGTTTTTGCTTTCTTCTTTCGTGATTGGTGTAAATTTGAGTTTTGATTAGTTTTTTCTACTTGTTTTCAGGTTGATAATGTAAGGAGGTCGGAGGTAAAGGAGGTAAAGGAGGTCGAAACGTTCAGAAATTTTTTATTCAATGACTTTTCTAAATAAATATTGAGATTTAAGACGTGTATCTTGGCACTTTTATTTATAATTCTATTATGAGAATAGGTGGGGTAAACGGTTTATAAATTTCAAACATCAGATTACGTTAATTTCCATTTACTTTTTTAGATTAAATTTTGGCTAACAGAAACATTTGGAAGCGCTGTGTTAGGGTGAGACAAGCACTGAATGACAGCTCGAGCTGAACCTCGCAACAGATCTAGTTCAGAATTATTACGAGGTAACAATACACATCCTGCAGCACGAGAGCTTAGAGGAGAGTAGAGTCCCGCTATTGGTAAAGAGCACGTTCGCAATCTCGGTGACAGAAAAATGACCGTTGTTTGACAATGAGGATTTTGACGCGAGATTTCATTGATGCGTATGAATGAAAGAAGGTGCAAGCCTTACCAAAAATGAACTGGTAGATTAAGATGTACAGTATATTTGTTGGATGAAATTTGTTGTTAAAATATAAAGAAGTATTTCCAAAAATACATTTAAGACTTCATCCTTCCATTAGTTATATTTAACACGACTTATCATATGTGCGTTTGAACTATAACAAAAGTTTTTTAAGAAAGAAAGAATATAGTCACATTAGTATTTCATGCAAATTACCCGTTCACTTATCGTTTCGTCTTTCCAAGCAACATTCCTTGTTTCATTCTCTCAACCAAGTTCTGGCAGATACCTGCAGTTTTCTTACGAAACTATCCAAGAAAATCCAGTATAATTTTTCGTTGAAAAGAGGCTCATAAGGTAAACTCGTGAGTGACTTTATGACTCGCTAACCAATGCAACGAAACTAATTTCTTTTGGAGCCTCTGCTGCACGCGCGCGGTTCCGACTCTGCAGGAGCCGGTCCATGCCACACGCACGAGGGACATGTGTGTAATATGTGTTATCTCAAATAATTATCAAATTGCAAAAGACCACGCTAAATTATACGCACGTAGATGTTTATGAATACAGCGTCGTTCGTAACACTGTTCGCGATAATTAAAAGGTAATCATCGTCATTCAGGTTCGTAAAGTTTCTAGAGCACTGTGTAAAATACCCTCAAATGCTACTGAAAGGAAAGTCGACATGAAAGGAACAACAAGTACTTCTATTTGAGTTGCAAGCCTTTGCATTTTTCGGGAAGAACCTAAACAATCGACCCACAATTCACCGCGTTAAAATTCACAAGAGCGACACTTGAAGCAGAGACAGAGTAATGAAAGAGCGGGACAAATTGAGCGATGAACGTCTATTATTTTACATTTCTCTCGCTATTGATTCGTGAGAATTATTGAACGTTTTTGAACCGCAACATTTGCGTTGAATAGTTTAATTTCTCTGGCACACATCTGTAGTGCGAGAGCGAAAGGTAGTGACAAAGCGATAGCTTGAATGCGCTGAATCATTGCAGCCTTATTCTGCCGACTGCTGCTTCTGGCAGATGTTCAATCAAGCACCTCAGTTCAGGGATGACTCGTAGCGGATACAACCAATACGAGGACAGCGTCACACCAGTAACCTACTCCTAAGCCTCAGACAGAGCGCAGCGTGTGAAAGTAATACATCCTATAGGTAAAATGCTTAGGGTGCCTGCATACCAAAAGATTTGAAGCGAGAAAGCAAGCGAGCGTGAATTGATTAACATGGATTCCTATGGGAGTCCACACACTGCAAGCAAGCAAGCGAGCAAGGGAGAAAGACTGAAGATTGGCTGAAGCGAGAAAACAACTTCAAGATGGTTTCGCGCTCAAAAGCTGCCGCGGGAAGCCTCTGGCTGCCTGGCAGTGTGCAGTGAGCTGTCGACAAGGGAGGTGTGCCGCTCAATTCTTCCAGCATAGACTGAACTCATTACATCCAAAGTTTATGCTGCATTATGCCTTTTGAACTCAGAAGATCCAAAGCACAGGGACAGATTACATGTTTTAAAGCAATGGGGTGAAGTAGGAATGAAATTTATTGTTACAAACACATGCTTGTACCAATTGTTTTTGTTATAGACCTCTCTCCATGATATTTAGGAGCCAACTGGCTATCTTTTGATGTGTGATAGATCTTGCCTGAAATCTTTCTCTCTCACTTGCTTTCTCGCTTTCAGTCTTTTGGTGTGCAGGCACCCTTATGGTTGCGAGCGAATGTACATGAATCAATTTCGTGGCTATACTCATGTAACGATAGCTGTCATTGCAAAAGCAAAAAGACTCCGGATTTGACCGGCAGGCCGCAGCCGAGACGGTTCAAGAAACGGTTTGTGAAAAGTACAGAAGTTTCTTGACAATTTCTTGAGTCATCCCTACTGATTCGCGCACCGTCAAAAAAAATTGCGTTCGCCTACTCGTAACTTTTGAAAGAATGCACTCATCGACTTCAAATTACTCTCAAATGAAAGAGTGAAACATCCTCTCTTTCCCATATTAAACACACGACCACGACCCTAACGGTTTTCTAAAAAATACAGAAATTCTTCGATAATCCTATCCGATTCACGCGCCGTTAAGGTCGTGGTTGTGTGTTCGATATGGGAAAGAGAGAATATTTTACTCTTTCATTTGAGAGTAATTTGAAGTCGATGAGTGCATTCTTTCAAAAGTTACGAGTAGGCGAACGCAATTTTTTTTGACGGCGCGCGAATCAGTAGGGATTACTCAAGAAATTCTCAAGAAACTTCTGTACTTTTCACAAACTGTTTCTTGGACCGTCTCGGCTGCGGCCTGCCGGTGTTATAAACTGGAAAATCCGTATTTGTCATGAATTAATGCAGTGATTTTAAGAACAGGCGAAATATTTTTGTCATTTAAAAAATTTTTCAACATTATGATATATAAAATACATTAAAGAACGATTCATTCATAAATGAAACGTTGCTAATTCTAAATATTTCAAAAAATTTTAATAGTGAAAAAGACTCAATTATTACAAATCTCTAGCCATCGGACACATATGTTGAAAATTCTCAAAATGCGATGCACATGAACTCCGAGCATGGATACTAAACACATTCCTCTCATGTACTATTTGCGTTTGGTTACAACGATTTCAGATGTAGGGTGACGAAAAATTCGTTCTCAGAGGTGTTTTAGTCACTACATAGTATCCTACTTCTGTCTTAACCTTACAGGTCACGTCAACCCAAATAATGTCAAAACATTTCACTTTTCGTTCCTAGAGATGATACCTAAGCTTAAACTCAAAATTTTAGATCTCAACAGCTATCTGTAGGTCCGCAATTTGGGGAAGCCTGCAAATTATTCGGGCTGAGGCGCTGCAAAAGGACGCTCGTGTGCCAAATGCCCCCAAAAATTGCTCACTTGCTCATATTTACGGACACTTGTACACTTGCTTTGTTGCCTGGATGACATATCTGCAGGGAAATAGGAACACATTTCACTCTTGGTAGCATTGTGGCCGGTAACTTCTACACCTGTCACAAAGTTTTGTGACAATCCCACTTCTGACAAAGTTTCGTGGCCGGGTATTTCTATCCTAATTTAAAAGGACTACATCAGGATCACTAGCCACGTTTAAATTGTCGACAGTCGATGAACTGTGACTTTGTCCAATAAAATATTGCGAAATATTTAATCTTTACTTTCTCTCCATTCCATGATCCGCGGTTCAACGCACTAGAAATGTGGAATGTATTTCATACATTTCGAAACTCTCAAGAGTTTATTAAATCATACTTAAGTTTATTCGGAGGAGTTTCACTTCATTAATAAGTTTTTTTTGACAAGTTAAATGTGCATGTTTATTTGGAAAAAAGTTAAAAGTTGTTGAAACGAACAGGTAAAACTGGCACTTGAAAAGTTTTCAAATTGACACGAAACAAGCTTCGACGCATGATCACTCTGGTAACTTGAGAGCACGAGACTCCAGCAGCTTACAAATACAGAAACAACACGCAGGCGAAACCGCTGACAGTACTGCCAAGACGCTGGCAACCGCACGTGCTATATGCAAAAACACGGCGTACAAGCAGAGCGTTTCGGTGCAACAGTCCACGCACCAGGTTCACTACCTGCGCGGTACGAACTTCAGTCTACCCTCTGTCTCGCTCTCTCTCTGACTCTGACTAACTGTAGTCACTGCTTCCGCTCAACACGTTTACTGCCGCTGCAGTCTCAGACTAGTTCTCTCGCTGCCGCTCTCGGTAATATGGCTCAAGCCAAAATGCCTCGGTCACGGTATTATTCCGTACGTCGCTATGGTACAAACTTTATTTGTTCAACTTTCAAAACTCATTTACTCTCAGTTATGAACACAGGCAGACATTTTTGTACCTGTTATTAAATTCTCATATAGAAAACGTGACTTTTATTGAATTTCGATACGTATATATTTCTATTTACATTGATAAATTGATGTGATTAAAAATTCCCCGAAAAAACTTCATTTCTTTTTCAATTTGAACTGTGCAATCTACAAACGTTCATTTAAAGAAATTACTGTATTGTGAAAAAAAACTTTGAAACCCATTTTTGCCCACGTCAAACGCCTGAGAACAGTCGCAGTTTGTTGAATCCCGTTATTTAACGCCGTCTCTTTTTTTATTGGAATAACGAAAAAATGTCCCGAGTAGATTCCCATCATATAAGAAATACGTGTGTGTGCGCCAAGTTCCATAGCTTTAGGTCCCGTACGAATAAAAGATATTTTGGACGTTGACCTTCCCCCGCGGGACTTCCCAAGTTCCCAGTGAACGGCTAGTTTTTGGATCTTGGCCCAATTCTTGTAACGTATTCGAGACAAAGTGTATGCATTGAATTGCTTCAATTTTATAAATTTCTATATCAGCTAATGCGAGTTATTTTTATGACATCTAGAGATGCTACGGCTTAGTTTAGGCATACTCACATTAGAAATTGTGCATTGTGGTCAGGAATATTGTTCGGGATTCCAAAGCCCTCTGTATTATATTAATGAGTATTCTGCCCTAACGAACTTTTGAGCTCGATCGGTCATGAACTAGTTCGGCCATCATCGTTCCATAAACCCATTACGTCTTCCCGTCTTTCTCGTCTTCAACGCCACATCCTAATAGATGCCACGTATCTTTGCACCGAAATGCGTTAGTGCATATATGTTATTATGACAAATCGAAGATAGTCTGTTGGAATGTTTAAGAATTTATTTTTTGAGAAAGCAAATACATGAAGAAATTTTTCTGTGAGTTAGGGTCCAAATAGATCCGCTCAATGTTCGATCGCACATTTGCACGCGCTGTGCAATGGTATAGTAAGTAGCACCGCATTGATACATGCGGGAGCCACTCTGTGATTAGTGCAGCATTCTCAGGCCGGATGCGTAAAAGAGAAAACGCGGGTTATTAGAGCTCCACAAGGCATAGTGGATCTTTCAATCCCGAGATAAACTTACGCATAGTTTAGACTTATCATTTGTTATTTTATGCTTGTTTTCAGGTCATAAAATGAGATAGTGTTAAGGTACGGGGGTTGCATTAGTGCCAGCCAGCAATCCATAAATCGTGCTATACTGAAACATATATTCAGCATTCCAATCCCATATTGTAGAAGTAGATAAATTCTCAGCCACCTGCTTTGTTTGTCCTACCCTTTTACCAGGTAAATTAAAATGTAGAATCATTCAGTGCAAGGTTTCTAATGCACTCATAACCGATAGTTTAGTTGACGGTTTTTTATCAATGCGACATGGTTAATACGATGCATCGTTATCAGGGACTTGCATCTCCATGTCAGCCAGACTCAGCAGTGGTCTCCAAACTAAGGCCAGCAGACCAAATGCGACCCGTCAGTGTGACCAATTCGGCCGGCGACACCTATATAATGGCTTATTGTTGTTATAGTTGCTGCGATAAGTTGGCTAAAAAATGTCAGGTAAATTAAAACGGTTTTGGCCCTTAGAACTTACTGGAGTAATCAGTATGGTCTTAAGGCTGGAAAGTTTGGAGAAAGTTCAGAGCTGCTAGAATGCCGTACTAATACACTTGAAAATAAGCCCCTAGAAATAAATAGCTTAACCCATATTTTTTTCGTTTTACCACGCATTTCATCTAGCAGTGAAGAATGACACACGAACAATCCTGTTCCGTTAGCCTTCCCGATATCAACAGGCGAGTCCATCTCAAAATCTGCAGGGAAGGAATAACGTTTTCCAACGCAACAAGCTTTTATCCATAGAATCTGGAATGGGACAAATGAACATATAAATAAACAAATACCTTAGCCACCTATCAATAACAATATTAGTTTAATGCAGTCATACATAGAAGCTGCAAAATTTCATAAGGACGTCAGCAAAAATCAGCGACATTTAATTAAAAAATGCAGAAGGCCAATCAGTTGAAACAGAATAGAATGGATTAGAATGGAATGAATTAGAATAGAATGAAATGTAATAAAATAGAATTTAATCGAATGGAATGTTAAGGAATGGAATGGTAAGGAATGAGATTTGAAGAAATGAAATGGTAAGGAATGGAATGACAAGGAATGGAATGACAAGGAATGGAATGACAAGGAATGGAATGACAGAGAATGGAATGACAAGGAATGGAATGACAAGGAATGGAATGACAAGGAATGGAATGACAAGGAATGGAATGACAAGGAATGGAATGACAAGGAATGGAATGGCAAGGAATGGAATGGCAAGGAACGGAATGACAAGGAATGGAATGACAAGGAATGGAATGACAAGGAATGGAATGACAAGGAATGGAATGACAAGGAATGGAATGACAAGGAATGTAATGACAAGGAATGGAATGACAAGGAATGGAATGACAAGGAATGGAATGACAAGAAGTGGAAAGGAAACAAAATGGATGGGTAGAGAAGAGAACATAAAAAGGAACAAAACAAACGAGAACAGAAGAGAATTGAACAAAAGAGAACAAAACAGACGAGAACAGGAAAAAATTGAACAGAAGAGAACAGAACAGACGAGAACAGGAGTGAATAAAACAGAAGAGAACAGAACAGACGAGAACAGGAAAGAATTGAACAGAAGAGAACAGAACAGACGAGAACAGAACAGACGAGAAATAAAGAGAGCAGAACAGAGCCCGGCCACCAAACTAACTATACTCACAAGAGCCTCCGGCAATGCGCGGAGTGTCGACATTTTCACAGTGAGTGATTATAATTATAACTAAAACGCCGTGAATTTGAAGTGAAAACTGACCTCGTTCCATCAAGTAAAACGTAGAAGAGCTCTATGCTCCAAAGGAACGTAACCCATGTGTGTCTCTAATCAGACCGATAACTGAAATAAAATAAATCAATAAATGGCAGTTAGACCTGACCGTGCTGATAACATCAACATCGTGTAAATTGTTCTACTTGAACGGACAAAGAGAATTGTACTATTACCTACAAAAACAAGCTAAAATTATTTCTGTTATCAGGCTTCCAACGGCGATTTTTTCCAGTCGTTGCATACCAGTTAACATGTCGAATTCGTTACATCGCAAATCCCAGAGCTCGTATATTAATGTGAGTGTGCAGTACGACTAGTGTTCTCAACAATGCATCGTTTCTGAAATTGCGTTCTCTTTTATAATTGTAGTCACATATATCATTAAATCTAGATAAAGCAACATGAGGAATACATTGCCCTCAATCATTTCTTCCAACTAGTGACATCTGTATTACGATACTCATGTGTGTGTAGCATATAAAGACCCTTACTCTAAGATAATTTAAAAAGAAAAAATGAGTTTTTTAATTATCTATATTGGAAATAACCTGTTTTCCTTTGTTTTCTTTCGTTAATTACGTATTTACGTTTAAGTGTCATGGGAGACACCTGCTTTGTTAGTCATGCGAACAGAAGTCGTGTGAAACTCTTTTCACATCTCATCCTCCTTTGAAGGAGCGTGCAAGTGGGAGCGCCTACAACTCATTCGGAACCCGAAAAGTTTGTTTGTGCTTCGGCCGTTGAGTAAATGATTTCTCCAGCAGCTTTTATTTCGTCCAAAAGCTCAAATATGATTCCGTGCTACACCACAATACTGAATGGTAACTGTAGAATGCTATAGCTTGCGCTTCTATCCCTAACATTAATTCGAGCAAGAACTTCATGTTCGGACTTAATTAGAATAAAATGAAAGAAAATGAAAACTAACAGCAGTAAAAAATACAACTGTTTAAAATAAGTGACGAGACTTAAAGAAAACTCGAAGACGAGGTATGAGAGCAAATGTTACAATCTCGTCAACATTTAATGTGGCTTGCAGTACATAGGAAGAATATATCTGAACACGAAAGTGCTTTTTAGCTGCATTCTACCGGTGAGTATTGCTGACCCTCATACGTTATTGGAGCATACAGAAGGCATTTCATCTCAGGAATGAGAGCAGCTGGAGCAGCATTGCTGCGACTGGCACTCTAAACATTGCAGATCCCACGGGAGCAAACCACGTCGCTCGCTCTCATTGTATCACGAGAGGGAGACTCCAACCTTCAATCAAATAGGAGCCAAGAGACGCTGACGGCCAAATCAGCTGCTTGTAAATAGCAGGAACTTCTCATGGATCTGCAATTTTCTAGACTGTCATCGTCCCTTCAACTTTTCTAAAGTGATGTAAACTCATAAAAAATTGCCTCAACTCTTTGAGCCCGAAACACCGATGTATGGTGGTGCTTACCTTCAATCCATATTTCACACATAAAAATGGGAGCTCGAAAGTGAATTCACATTGAAATATTAGGTCTCGCGTAAGTCAAATTTCCAATTTGTAACTTGTGTGCCCTCAGCAAAACAGCTCCAGAAAATTTAGCGCATGTAAATGGAAAAAAGCTTCGCATACTTACACTTTTTAATCCTGTTCACTCATTGGTTTTTGAACAGCGTCGAACGGATGATAAATATAGAGTAAATGCAAATACTGATGTGCAATAAAATATGAGATGAAGCGCACTAACACACGTTCATGTTATTTTCTAACACTGAAAAATTGTTATGCAAATGAATAGAACGCAGAGAAAGTCAAATAAAATAACATTTGGTCTGCTGGAAAAAGTAAATCATGAATATTAAGAAGCAATGCGGATCAGAGGCCAATCAATCAGTGAAAAAGTTGTGCAGATTGCTTGCTTTACACAAATCATGAGTACATAAATCATATTTAGGGGGAGCAACAGAAGGTGTAGTGCAGCTACAGCGGCCAGCTGTTGAGAAGCAGCTACAGCGGCCAGCTGTTGAGAAGCAGCTACAGCAGCCAGCTGTTGAGAAGCAGCTACAGCGGCCAGCTGTTGAGAAGCAGCTACAGCGGCCAGCTGTTGAGAAGCAGCTACAGCGGCCAGCTGTTGAGAAGCAGCTACAGCGGCCAGCTGTTGAGAAGCAGCTACAGCAGCCAGCTGTTGAGAAGCAGCTACATGGGGAACAGCTGCAGGGAAGCTGGAAGGTGAGCAGCTGTATTGGGAACAGATGTACAGGGAACGGCTGTAGGGGAACAGCTGCAGGGAAGCTGGAAGGTGAGCAGCTGTATAGGGAACAGATGTACAGGGAACGGCTGTAGAGGAACAGCTGCAGGGAAGCTGGAAGGTGAGCAGCTGTAGAGAGAACAGATGTGCAGGGAACGGCTGTAGGGGGAGCAGCAACGAGGAAGCAAAATGACCACAACAGCAAGTCCTGCGCTCGAGCCGTAACACATCGTATTCTGTTGTTTTGTTAATTAATCTCCAATTATTGTTGGAGTTACAACAATTTATTTACTCGTGTATTCATATAATTAACGAGTACAATTTATATACTCGTGTTCAAACTGTAATAAAATTGGAAAATTTCAGTCTTAAATTGCGAATGCTAATTTGAGCATTTAGTTTCATTACGGGTCAAAAAATCCCACATAAGTCCGCAGTACGTACGTTGCCATTAGAGTAGATTAGCCATGCACTTACTCAAATGTTTGGTTGTGTTTTTGTTCTGAACTCGCCTAATTTTTCAATGTCTCACTGTTCCATAGATTTCGAGACTAGTTGTAAGTTGATTCTATTTCATAAAAATCCATACGGATACAAAAATAAAATTTTTATACGAAAGCACTAAAAACCTGAATTGAAAAATGTTCGTTATGCCGTATTGAAAAATTAACAAAATGTATATAGAAAGTGGTACCAGGAGCGAGACGAATCTTCTTTTCTTGGTATCAGATCCAAGTCTCTAAGCAAAGAAAGGCCCTAGATCAAACACTGGAGTAGAAATAGAGGGAAGGATTACGGTGTGTAGCCAGATTAACTGCTGTTAGTTCGATGAATTACAAGTATTACCACCATCGATACCCACTTACTGCTATCACTACATGAACTCTGTCTTGCACCCGAAATAGGGAATGATGAAAAAGAGCCACGTCGCCCTCAATGGCATTCATCATCGCGCGCAGGCATTTGAACTCGAGTTTTCGTATATACGTTAGAGCTACTGTTTTGGCCGTTAACGGTTTTGTATGAATAATAAAAGTAAAAAAGTTCTTTATTATGATACGACTGCTTCTGAAGGTCACTACAAGAGTACAGTGGAATTGGACTTATAAGGAAGATTTGGACGTACATTAGTTGACCATGTTCGTTTATTTATTTTTCTATTTTTCAGTCCATGGTGTTCCGACAAGACTTTGCGTAAGTGCATCTGAATACTGACAAATTTCTCCTTGAAAACTACGCTGTCAAAACGCGTTTTTAATGTACTCACATGCTTGAAAAAATTCTTTTCAGGGAGTAAGGACCTCAGGTGCCATGAATTTTGCTTGCTATACTGCCGTTATTTCAGGTACTTTCGTTGGCATTTCAGTCGAAAATCCCATCATAACAAACGTCTTTTATTAGCAAACCATTAGCAGACTTCACAGCCACCCTTCCTCAACAACTATAGTTCAAGCCGTCGATGGGACGTCCGAGCTTTGGATTATTTAGTTATAAAATTGTTTCATGGTTGATTTTTTAAATTATGACTTTCTTCATGAGGTAGATGTCTCGTTGCAACGCAGAGGATCAGGGCTAACGCTTTGCTAGTGGTTATTATTATTATGGTATCACGTTCTCTTTTTTTACAAATTACCTTTGGACAACCTTTCCTCATTAGTTGAAAAACATTTAGTACGAGATTTCAGTCTGTTTCTGACGAGTGTTTCATGTCTTTTCTTGTTTCGATTTAACTTACAGCGAAAGGCCTCCGAGGCATTCTCCAGTAGTATTTAAAGTATTTATAAGTTCTTAGTCATCTTGACTGGAATAAAAATTCGAGAAAATATATTTTTATCGTTTTTATCAACACAGTCAACCCCTGACACGGCTATTTTACACCTTGTATAGTTTGTTTATCAATTAAGGACCTTTATATTGAGAAAGTTTTAGAACCCAATGTTTTTAATGCATTTCATGTATCAATTTTTCTGAAAATAAACGGCTTTT
Source organism: Platorchestia sp. MABIK (assembly GCA_014220935.1). NCBI lineage: Eukaryota > Metazoa > Arthropoda > Malacostraca > Amphipoda > Talitridae > Platorchestia > Platorchestia sp. MABIK. Next base: position 11,670 of record JACJUY010012152.1, on the reverse strand, counting down.
CTTTCTTTCTCACATTAAAACCAAAAATTTTGGTTGTTTCTGACTATTTTTTCATGTCACAAACTTGCCTAAGGTTTTTAGAGATGGTTCACTATACTCATCATTCCTTTCCTTCATTAATAACCGTGTTTATCAATTTGTGCTATAAATGCTATGTATTGACTTCAATACTGTTTTTTTTGTTGCTCTATTGCGTCAAATCATTAGGTATGTTCAGGGGCTGGAGAAAATAATGGAAACACCTAACATTTTGTCATCACAAGCTTTGAACATGCTTTTAAGAATCAAAATGTGACATATTTCAATGATTTATGTTTATTATTTTTGCTGTTTGATATGATTATTTGAAATGACTGTCTTCTACAGGTATTTAAAAAAAACGTTGGTAATAATTTATAATTGTCAAGGTGTTTCCATTATTTTGTCCAACCGCTGTGTGTCGTTCGGAGGACGTGGTTTTTGCTGGCTTCCAACTCTAATTGACTTTACTGAACATTAGCTAACCTCGAAGCTAATTTACTGTCCAGCTGTGGTCCATAGAAACTGTGTCAGTTGCATTCTGTTTGATGCGTTTGTGTATCGCTCACTGAAGGCATTGTGGCAGAGTTCCGTGTCGACTGTGAATTTGTATGTTTTGTGCAGGATTCTGAGGTCATTGTCGCTTGTGACGACTGTGAAGGGAGCAAGCTCACTCCTCATACAGTTGTCCTATCGCTCACTATTATTATCTAACTTCATTAATTACTGAACCGTTATTTGTAGAGTGGGATTTGTTAGCCAAATTCGTTTCAATCGTGAGCACTTGCTTTGAATTTCGTTGCCTCTACTCAGCTGCTATTTTTTCCGAGGAGACCTCTATTAAGTACACCTTGAAATCGAATTATCCGGTTGAAAAGTAAGTAATGTTCGACAGTCTAGATTTATGTCTAAAAAGTAATTTAATCATATAATATCCCAGGTTCCAATAGCTTTTTCATGGATGCTGAAGCCAATTACTTAGTTTTGAAGAGGACAACAAACCAAGGTAATACTATAGCAGGTTTCTAATTTCACATATTTTGAAACTTGAAGTAATGTTGCATAGGCCCTAAAACTTGGTAATCAGATAGAACAATAAATATCAAGTGAGTACAGTGGATCAGATGACACTAATTCTAAAAATGGCCTTGTCTACTTCCAAATCAAGCAAAGATAACAAACAATCAATCTTTGCTCTTCTTGAGCATAGTTCAAATAATTGAAAGCTTAGTATCCAAGTTTGAGATTTTTCCTAGCTCATGTAGGATGAAAATCATGGTATGAATTACATTGGATTATTGAACTAATTTTCTTTTTGTCAATTTTCACTCAACCGCTGCTGTATTTTTAAGGGTATTTTTTCATTTGAATTTAGTCTTCATGAATCTCGACGATCGGTGAGATCAAAATTATTAATTATTATTGCCGAAAAAATAACTGAAATCTTAGGACACGAATTTATGAAAACGTAAAAACTTGAGAAACTTTTAGCAGGATGCATAGTAATACTAATGAAGAAATTTCGTTACTTCCATTCCAACTTAATGCAACTATACACTTCCTATGATTTTCACACTGTCGTACGTGCAGTTAACTTCCCTGAAGGAAGAATATTCATTAGACTGCTGCACACATTTTACTCGGAAAAAGTATTGGGTTTGTGAACTTTGTGTGTAATGTTGGGCTCGCAAATGTCTCACCATTCAGAATTTGGGTTACATCAGTGTTTTCGTGAAGACATATCAGGGTGAGTAACCACGTTCTTTGTGGTAAGTGTGTCTTTTTCATATTTCTAAAAAGGGAGCAACATAGGTTTTTTTCCTTTTACCATTAGAGAAAATTTCAGACTCGAAATATCTCGCAAAAATAATAATGAATCATAAGCAACCATAATGTCGGATTTGCAAAGAGGTGAATTAACAAAGTATTCGTAACAAAACAGCGTTCGCCCTCCTGGGCAAATGAATAGTACTTGCCCCTTGAGGTTATGAACAGATGTGAACAAAACGAGGCGAAAATGAGTAGCACGACAACATCAAGGCTGTCTTGTGAATATCATATTAAAAGCTATCGCAAATCACAAAGTAAAATTAAAGGTTATTTGGTTTTTTGGGTATTTTCCTTTAGAGATGGAGTAAAGCTCTGAATTGGTAAGGGATGTGCTGACTTTCCGAAAAAAATCAGGCGTACACCCATTAAATTGCGGTTATTGTGTGACTCGCGTGTCTTTCCAAATGGTTTTATGGTAAAATGCCTCATTCAAGGCGTGGTGGAAGCGATCATTGGGGTGTCTCGCGGGCAGAATAAGGGTGATGGGATATCAGGAGTGCAGGAGTCCTATGGAACTGAAGCCCTCGGAATTTTGGCTTCTGTCTGATTTTACGTAGCCCATTGAGTCGCGAACATATGAAATTATGTAAAAATTCATCAACTCGTTACATTAATTGTATAAAAATCCAATATAAATCCGTTTCCGCAGCTGGTGCCCTGCAGTTGTGAAGTCGTTGCAGTACACATGATTAACATGAGTTCGTGAGTCGAAATGAAGTGCTAGGTATTGGCAGCCTCTGTATAACTGCTTCAAATATGCGGGCCACTCCATTGGGAGTGGTTGTTGAAGTTTTCATAGTCATCCGATTTTACGACTACAAGGGGAATCAAAAGAGCCATTGTTTTCGATTCAGTGTGGGAAATACTTTCAACAATTGTGAAATTTTAGAGTTAATTCATTGATGATGTTCGCAGGGCATTTTCTGATTATATCGACATTTTTAGAGTATTCAGAAAACGAGTTACATTGTCGAATCCGGCCAATTTACCCGGGTTCAAGGAAATGCTATTTTTTTCTATCTCTTCCACCGTAAACAGTCATCAGGGCTTCTTCGATATTTAATCTTTTGATGAACTTCAGTTTAATTCGCTTTGTGAATATTGAGATAAATTATGCATCAAATACTTTGTTTCAGAAGTTGCAATTTTTTCCTCTAGTAACGTGAAGCGATCAATCCTGAGCGGTACTAGCCAGCAGTAATTCGATTTATTCGATACATGGCAAATTATACGAAAGAAAAAGATCAAACTATCAGCAGTTGTTTATCCACTTTAAAGGTTCAAAATCTGACTGGAGAGCATTATTTCATGCAGTAAACCCGTTTCAAAGTCACCCATTGGTATATTTATAAATTTTCTTTTATATCTTCCTTGAAATATCTATGTACACTTATTTGGTATTGTTTTCATTCCTCTGGTAGAGTGCTTCAACAAAAACCACCGAGAACAAAAGTTGCACTCATGGAATATACCATATTGACCAACTACGTTTTCATTTTCAAGAATGATTCACTCTAGCTGATTCGCTAACTTTACATCTTTTGGGAATCATCTTGGACGCCTTATTTCTCTGCCCTTAGTATAAAAACACAACGTAGAGGGACTCGTACGAATATATTCACTTATAAACCTTATTTATTAGCGCAAATTGTTTACCTTTTTTAGAAATGGTCACAGTTTGGGTACTAGGTTCATGGTTTTATTATTGTACGACTACACTTCTTTTACCTCAATGATGGTGGAACCTTTTTTTTCGCATCAGTGCCCTCCAGATATTTTTCTCAGTTTAAGGCAAGTAAATTTGGGGCTACTAACTATCTGATGAGTTAGAACCATACAAGAACCAAAAAAAGTTTTGCACCACACTACATAATTATTGTAGATCAGTGCGGGAGTATCGGATTGATACCTTGAAGGAGAGAGAGTGCAAAGAATGTATACTCATATGACTTCCTCATGAGGAAGGCTGGGTTGTTGGCGAGTATGATGTCCAACTAAAACTTGATCGTGTTCGGAAACGACAGTGAAAATGAATACATTTAGTTCACACTACTGGAACTGTGAAACATTCCTCTTCGATTTTTTTTCAATAATGATCAAGAAATGATATGAACTTCCTAATCCAGCGCAGAAACGCAATTTGAGGAATGATGCGCTTTCAAATATTTCACCTTTTTTATCTGTGATCACACTTTAAACAAAAAGCAAACTTAAAACAAACTATTTAGTTAATCCACGAGGGAATAATTCAAACAATAGCGATCAATTGTCGAGGAAATTCTTGACATTGTTTTATCAAGAGGGGTGTAGCTTATTTCCTACATTAAATTTTGTTGATTTGAGACCGGCATTTCACCAATGTGAAGACGCGTCGAAGTATGATGCTTCACCGACATTGCTACCATACATAATACTTCCTTTTTGACTGGGATTGCGGCTGAAAGTGTCTATAGCTCAAAGATTTTTGTTCGCCTGTGAGTGGCGTAAGATAGCAAGGTAGTAACGGCTATTTACAAGTCCTGGAAGACTGACTATCTGTGGTGCAGTGATCTGACAACGAATATACTGGGATGAACGATCGTTTCGCGGCTTGGAATTCAAGTCTGTGTAAGTTCAATGTAAACGTGCAAGTCTTCGTCTGATAATAATCCCAGACTCTTACATTTTGTTCGTAGCTTTATATTAGTTTCTCTTCTGTAAGAGTACTTTAAAATGCTTTCGTACAATTATTTTAACCCATTTTGCTCGAAATTAATTTCTGTGGTATAATACGTAATTCAAAATACTCCCAAGAGATATTTAACTTTTTTAACCGTCTGTTTAGAATAGAATACCTCATTTATAAATATTTTTTGTCACTATACGGGTTCCTCTGTCTATGCAAAAGAAAACTTTGACGTTGATAGCGATTCTACGGGAGAGCACACCGGAGTTCGGTGGATTTTTCTCTCAGTAGGTCACGAGGTAACGACGCGCACGTGATCAATTAGACATCAAGCCCGACACGACAGCGGTTTAAAATATTGCGAAGGAATGGATCATTCCGCGTACACTTTCTTCGCTTCGCTGAGTGTGCACATGGTTTTGTGCTCAGTTTAATCTGTTTAATTTCTAAGTAGCCAATGAAATTTGTCTAAAAAAATCATGTGTGATTACGATTAGAATTTAAACTAAATTTGAATTGACCAAGTTTTGTTAGGTAAAATATCTTTCCCGAGCAATACTTACCTTTCAGTTGTACCGGAGCACTTAGTGTAAATTCATCTTCCGCATCAAAGACTCTACACTTCAGGTAAAAGGATACATTAGCTAATTTATACTAACGGCAAGGATAATTATTTCGCTAGATTTCCAAGCTAAAACAATTTTTGTTCATTTTTAAAGCATTAAATGGATTTTGAACGGAAGCATGAAATTTTATGCTTTTTCGTCGCACAACGTTCGGTATTTCACGGCCAGCGACTATTCATTTCGAATCAATCAGTGTTTTTCTCAAATTTTGAATAATTGTATTTCAAATTGTTCTGTACTATTCGTACGGAGGACTATCTCCGTGCAAGTTCTTCTCCAGGTTAATGCAAATGACGAAAACTACGAACACCTCCAATTTACTTTCAGTGTTTCAGATTTACGCCTTATTTGGAACGTATCAATACGACGGTTATTGCCAAGATACAGGTTGGCCTTAAATCGCTTTTTAAATTTAACATTCACTACCCAAAAACTATAAGAGATGCTTTCTCATTGAGCGCAAAACAAAAAGGAATGCAAGGAATTTTTCTTTAAAATAATTTCATTCAAATGCTTTCTATTTTCGACTGGGCACAAGCAAACTCGTTGCAGTGCATCTTCGCGAAATGTTATGAATTTCTTTCTTGTAGAGTACTGTGAATATTTACATAGATTGTATTGTCTTAACTTGCCCATAGAAAAAATTTGGAGGAGTTAAATACGGCGAAGGAGGTGGCCTAGGAATGTCACCATAGCGTGAAATAGTCGACCTGAAAATGCTGTCTTTCGCAATGTTATATCGTCTCTTGCTGTGCGAGATGATATCGTCTCTTGCTCCACCTTTCTCCTCTGACCAAAACAGTTATTCCAGACTTGTTATCAAAAATAACACTCTGTATTTCACAGTTGCTACTCTCTCTTCCACCGCGCATGCAGTCATTTTAGGAGTTTCAAAAGTATGGTATTGTTGAATTCGTAAGTCTTATTATGGCCAGCTTGTGTTATAAACACAATAATTTTCAATATTCCTCTTTCATTTGCATCTAACTAGAACATTTTATCTTTTGATATATTTGCATAAAAATTTTTTTAAACCTTAAAGTTACTTTCAAGACACTCAGTACAAGGATTGCGCGAGAGCCCATTTGATCCATACTCGTAATAATGTACGCAAACATTCTTAAATAATTTGCAGTGAGCAGCGAAAATGTAGGTAATAAATAATTCAATTGTACACCAATTGAAAAAGTTGAGGAGGCAGTTTTCCCTGCAATACGCACCTTCATACAGTTATCCCAGGAGATTGTATCGGGTCAGTGCATTCCTTGTCCAAAAATTTGATGACATTGCCTTAAATTCAGATGGTAGTTTCGTTGCTAGGAAAAACTCTCCATCATGTAGAAAGTTTTCAGTGAAGAAAATTTTTTCCAGCTTGAAGCCCGTTCATGCAGCTTAGAAAACTTATCCCTATATCACCTGATGTGCCTCAGAATTTTAAGTCTGGGTTTTGAGATTAGTGGAGCCACTAATGAGCGAGAGCGCTCAACAGACTACAGGCAGAACTTCACGCACGCTTTCTCCACCACCTAGTTGCGCTATGTCTAGGCGCAGACTGATGAGGTGTACCGTTAACAGCCGAAGCCAGGTGCGGCTTCGGTGTCAACTGCACTTCACATAACAGGTGGTCCGTCATGTGGCTTCGTCACTGGATGTTTCAGTTGGCCTTTTTCAATATCATGATTTCACGGTTCGTGCAGGGTTGTTTAAGGTTTGCTTACAAAAGTTAAAAGCGAGACCGAACGGATGGATCGAGTGGCACAGTCGTTTGAAGGCTATGTAACCGTGGCGACGACAATGGAATACAAGTTTTCGTGCTCTAAAACGCGTCAGAGAGTGCGATAAAGCAGGTCATCACAAGCACGCGTCATTTATTTTACGGAACACGTCAATAAAGTGAGGACCTGTTTTGAATACCAGCGTGTAGTAGGTGTGAACTGTTTTAACTTCCGGTACGTGGTTAACAACTAAACTATCTTTTTGGAGTGTGCATGATACTTGTAACAAAAGGGTATACAAAAAAGTGTTTCAAAGACTGTATCATGTATCCAGTATTGAATTAAAATGCGGCTTTCGTTTCTTTGCCCCGAAAAGCTGCAATACTTTTTTATTCCCAGCATCATGGAGTGTAACTTTCTTTTCAGACACGCTTACACCTGCGTCATGAAGAATGTTGCAGTTACCATCCAAATAGTTCGGGTGGACTTTCGAGCAAATGGGTCATTCCCCGCGACAAGAAAGGTCGGGTTATCGATCAAAATCATTGGTCAGCTTGTAGGAACAAAATGTAGAGTAGTTAATAGAGGCAGAGGTAATTTTCTTTGAGATAATGCTACGATAATAATGTTATGATAATGCTTTGAGTTCATTCTAATGGCGTTGACTGAAAACCACTTGTTTACTCTCAAGATTCACGATTTAGTTACTTAAAAATCAAAGTTGTACCTCACATTACATTTTCAATTGTTTTCAGATAGGTTTTCTACGGAATACTTTCTATGAGTTAATTACAGATTTCGCTTATTCGCTTATTAGATGTGAAACTAGGATTTTTTATGTACCGTAGTACGATGCTTTCTACTGATGTATGACCTTACATTTCATATATTCACGTAATGCACGCTCATTCAGTATAATTTCTTACAGAGCTAAATAGTAGTGTCTCGGAAAGTCTCACATGTTAAGAAAACAGAAGGGAGCAAATTTTGCTTGCAAAGGTTTCGAAATTCTCAGATCCCATTGCTAGCGCTGAAATACTAAGGAATGCTAAAATATATTTCTTCCCGATAAAATTTAGCAGAAAACAAACCGTATAGAAAGTCTACAATATTGAAAAATTGGAAAATTCACACATACACTGAGCAACAAACAGTATCTTCTCCTTTAAATTTTCGCATGCAGATGCGCATTGACTGAACCATGCAAATACTTTCAAAATTCATTTGAGTTGAAAGGCAGCGATATTCAATTTCATGGCACTATGATTAATGTTTAAAGGAATTTTGTCAGTTAGCCCCCACACAGATTCTTAAATCTGAATGTAATGTTTATTTGTAACACATCAGAGTGCTGAAAAATCAGAACAATGTGTAAAAGGAGGATGAGAGCTGTGGCAATGGTCTCTCATAGGTGACGATGGGAGATGCGTTCGGATGGTTAACTTTGTGCGAAATACTGGATTGTCTTCTGCAGCGGATGGATAGCTACAGAAGACACGTCCATTCGATGTAGGTGTGCACATCTAAGTTAATCTTGTCAAACTTGTGTACCCACAACCCAGGTACTACTCCACGTTCGTTTTTTCCTAAGAAGGAATATAACTAAATGTTCTTTCGATTGTCGTGGTTTTACGCTTTAGATACCCTACGTCGTGTTTAAATAAACGTTACGAAGAAGGGTTCGTTTGGCCAACGATCACCTTCGCAAAAGATCCTCCATCAAAAATATATTCTCGTCGATACGAACCGCATATGCTTGGCTCTACGAACATCGCAACCAACGGT
>JACJUY010012151.1:4933-23243 GCA_014220935.1 Platorchestia sp. MABIK | reverse complement strand
CGAGCTGGAGTGGGGAATTCGTAACATCCATTACGACAAAATAACAGCTACTGTACTTATGTAGGTGTAATCAAACCCCATGACTACCGAACTGGGGCACTATTTCACTTGCTTCACACCACAACCTGCACGAACTTTGGGATACAAATTTAGGTGCGGCATGTGATACGTCATCAGTAGAACGCATGAGTGATATCTAGCTGCATATGCAGGAGTTTTGATTTAAAGTGTCACACTGGTTTGAAATTGCTGACACATGTTCAAATTGAGGGCTGGAAGTGTCAGCTACACTTTGGAAATCTTAGAATTTTTTCTTGCACATTACCGGTAGCACAATCCTTGAGTTTTCACCTTGCTAACAGGACGGAGGTCGTCCAACTGGCACACTCGAGTTGCAGCGCATTCCGTATCAAGCGTTATCAGCTATGAGTCATGCAGAGCATGTCTGTCAATTTTTTATCGCTTAGCAATGATTAATTTTTGCCCTTTTATCATACGAGAAATTTCAATTGAGTTGAACGCGAAATACGAAGCTAGTGATACAAAGAAAGTTGATCAAAATATTCATTTCGTTATTGAGGGAATCGTGTTGTGACTAATGTTTGGCTGAGTTCATAAAAAATGTTCTTTCTGGTTTTACTTCCCGAGCCCAGAGATGTATCGTAGGTAAGCCGAGTCCTGGGGTCAAGAAAACGCTCGTAGAAATATAAGATTAGAGCTTCAGAAAATTATGAAGGATCTCACAAGGTATGAATGCTTTCACTCACGAATTTTTCCCTAATCATTGGGAAAAATTCGGCATTAATTGTTTGTGTGGTGGCAGCTGTCGACACAGTGAAATATATTCAGTGTGAGCAAATCGGAATTTTTGTGCGTGTGCGTTTCAGATTAAAAGGAGGGTTATTGACTTATTTTTGCTCTCTATTATGATAACACACGTTATGAGGCCTATGTGAGAACAATTTTAAAAAGAGCAAAAATTTGTTAACAGATTGTTTATATTAAATATAAACAATATTTTAACAAATTTTTGTTAACAAAAATCTTTGCTCTTTTAACAAGCTAAAATTGTTCTCACATAGGCCTCATAACGTGTGTTATCATAATAGAGAGCAAATATAAGTCAATAACCCTCCTTTTAATGTGAAACGCACACGCACAAAAATTCCGATTTGCTCACACTGAATGTATTTCACTGTGTCGACAGCTGCCACCACACAAACAATTAATGCCGAATTTTTCCCAATGATTAGGGAAAAATTCGTGAGTGAAAGCATTCACACCTTGTGAGATCCTTCATAATTTTCTGAAGCTCTAATCTTATATTTCTACGAGCGTTTTCTTGACCCCAGGACTCGGCTTACCTGCGAGACATCTCTGGGCTCGGGAAATAAAAACTGAAAGAACATCAAATACAGTAGAGTTCCTGAAAACCGGACACCTGACAACCGGAATAACATGAATACCGGACATGCAATGAACATCACAAGCATCGTTTACCATGTTTTCATTGAAATCGCTTTCAGTTACATTCAGCGACATGCTTTCATTGTTTAACAGTTACATTACTTACAGTAAAATGAAGCTCATATTTCTTACAATCGCAGAAACGTTAATTTAACATGTGTGTTTATAACATTTAACATATCATGACGTTGACGACTGTATCATTAACCATATCGAACACAAAGCATCTATGGAGGCGTTTTCGAGCAGATCCTGCGCCTACTGCGATGTTAAGTATGATAGTTGAGCTCAATTTTGGTTGAATGAAGAATTTCTGTTTAACTCTTCGCACTTTGCCTGTTGACAAAAAATCTTAAAGTTTTCTGTGAGACGCTGAGATTGAGAAAACGCAGTAAAAGGGACATTGTGGAAAAACAAAATATGTTCTAAGGAGTGAGCAGTTCTAAATTCATAGATCATGAACTTTGGTAGAAAAGTCATAGAAGTACAAAAAAGCAAATAATTAACATCGTACAATGTTTTAGAAAAATTGACTTTATTAACACTTGAATTTTTCATTTCTTTCCTGGTAATTTTTATAATCAAACCATTAATTTTCATCGTTTTTTCACGCAAGTGAAACTAATTTCAAGTACAACCATATCTATGAATTTTACTCATAATTTGTACGGCTAATAGAAATAATTTATCAAAACCCAATGAAAGCCTAAATAAAAATAGTATGTTTGAAGCGATGGGATGTTTCAAACGTTGTATGGCATGGTCTTTTCATTAAAACATGTCATTAATCCAAAGAGTCAGACGTCATCTTGTCGCATACTGTTCCTTTACTCAGCTAGGTTTGAAATGCCTCTAAGTAAAAATTTGGCGCAAAATTTGATACAAAATTAAATACTGTATGGCTGCACAAGCTACAGTACTGATGTTAGAAATGTCACTGAAATGTCCGAATTATAACATGAAAAGTTAATGCATTAGGTCAAGTACATTAGAGCTCCTTACAACCGGACACCTGACGACTGGACTAACATGAGAACCGGATACCTGACAACCGGACCGGAAATGTTTTCAAGAAGGCGGAGAACGATGATACAGACGAATAATGACAATTAGCGTTACATTACTCACGGTAAAATGGAGCTCATATTTATAACAATCGTTGAAACATAAAATTAACATATTTTATTCCTGGGTGTTATCTGAACACAAACATGATCTTTTGTTTTTGAATGCGAGCACACAATTCTTGCAAACATTCCTATGTTTGTAATAAATCTTCAATTTTCATGTCATCATGCGGATGACTTGACAACCGGAAAACTTTACATTCATACACGGATGATGAGTCCGGTTGTCAAAAACTTTACTGTATGTAGATGAAATTTGAGTAATTTTTTTACAAAAATCAAAATTTCACTATCTGAATGATGTGTAAAAGAAAGGTGTCTAAGAATATGCCCTTAAAACTGCAAAATGAAAAAATGAAGTATTTAAGTCATACGTCATTGATTTGAGTAATGTGAAGCAATTAATATTTTTTTTATCTATGGGAAGGTTTCTAGTTCTAATCCAAAAGTCATCCGCCATTGCGTATAGCAATACGGAACAAGGAATAAGCAAGTTTTACCCATGGGAAGATTCCGGGTTCTAATTCAAAACTCGTCCGTCATTGCATCGAGTAATGTAAAGTAATAAGATGGTTCTATGTATAGCGATGGCTTAGGGTTTTCACCGCATTGACATCAAGCCACTGAGCCGAATTTCAAAAGTCACGGCATACTTACATCATGGATGCAAGTTGACCTGAAAGTTCTTCAAGGATTAATTGCGTTCCAACTCGACCACTCACTGCATTCTGTGATTTATTGAATACCTATTGGAAGAAGCACATCAATGAATACATCACAGCCGGCTTTATGTGAATATTTACCTTAACGCATTCAATTGGTAGGTATGTTGGAAGTGCCAAAAATTAGACAAATTTGAATGTGTGCACTAACTTCCTTTGCGACGAAACATGCCATTGGTGTCAATGCGTTAATATACCGTGAGGACAATAAAAAGTAAACCTAACTTTAAATATCATTATCTTCAGATAGGGATATTTCAGTATTTGTTGCATTACTCACATAAATGTTTCCTGACTGCAAAGCTTTAGGTCTGCTTATAGAAAAAGCTCGAGTGGTCTGAAAATTGACCTTCAAATAAAAATTTTCACCTGAATAAACCACAAGTCCTTTTTGTTGGAATGAAATATTTTTGTTATGTTATGGACCACATTTTTTCGATTCACTTATGTCCTGTTTATCAGCATCTACTACTTTCATCTCCATCTTTCATCTTGTTTCATTGCTTCTTTCTCAACTTACTGTTCTTATGCTTTTTCTGCATGGATTCCGCTTTCCCTTATCTCCTGACTAAATAGTCCATTCCTCCTTTTCGGACTTTTTTTGTAATAAGACAGACTCAAGCAAACATTTAACCTAATCTCTGACTCAACTTAATGCAACTATACTATAGGTAATGTGACTTAGATTATCTTCAATGTAAAGTTATTAACATTTAAAGTTGGGTTTGCTTTTTTATAGGGAATAAACTTCAGAAACCTGCTCTCCGAAAGACACAAAGCAAGAAACGTCCTTCCTCAATCCTCGTATTCGTAGATCACAACACCAGGAACATGGATATTACCTTCGCCGGACACAGCTCTCAAGCCTGCCCAGTTGGGCGCCAAAGCCATTGCTCTCAGTAACGTGCAAGCCGGCCTCTATTCCTTAAAGGTCAAAAACGGGCATTGTAATTCTAGGAGTTTATTTTTCTACATTGGAGCAAGAGCGCAACCCTAATTCATTTACTAGTGTACTGCGCTAGAGTGTTGGTCAAAAATTAACTTTTAGAAGTTCCTATGGAAGAATTTGACAGCGTAGATGGAGCCAACGTCAAAGCGATGCTGAACGTGACTAGAGTCGTGGCTGGGGATCTTATAGAACGCAAAGGAAAATGAAGCATCATAAACACTGCCTCAATTACAGCCCATAAAGGTGTTCATGACCTTTACGCGGCATCGAAAAGCGCCGTCGACTCGTACACGAAAACAATGCCTGTGGAATTGTCTCCAAATCGGGTCCACTTTAATGCAGTATGCCTAAATATAACTTTCACCACAAAAGGTGAAGCTCCTTTACTCTCAGAACGAATCGGTTGTGAGGGGCAGAACACCCATGGGGAAAGACGCTGAAGTTGATGATGAAGGGGCGAACGCCATCGTCTGTCTTCTGAGCGACAGCAATGTCATGGTCAATAGACACGACCTGACGGTGAACGACGGTCTGCGGTCTGTCAAAGCGTTCCTAACTTTGTTGGGAACGCTCAAGACTCGGGATGAAAGAAGACATATGTGATGATTTATATTAGTTTATTATCTCTTTTAGAGTAGTCTTGATAGTGGCACCAGAGCTAAAATTAATGTTACATGTACAAACAAGTTGCACATGTAACAGTAATTTTACCCCTGGTACCACTATCAACGACTTTAAGAATGAAGATGACAATAAATGATCAAGATCCTAAGTATTTGAAACACAAGTAGTAAACGCCAACTGGTGCTATTATTAGGTTAGCTTAATTTGTTAAAAGCTGAATCTTTATGGTACCAGAGCTGAAATCAACGTTACATGTACAAACAAGTTGCACATGTAACGATAATTTCAGCTCTGGTACCACTATTAAGACATTAAGAATAATGTGTCATGAAGTATATGAAAAACACAAGGGGCCAACACCAAACGGCCAACACCAAATGATTATTATTTTACCACTATTGGTAAAATAGAGAACTAAGTGTATCTTAATTTAGAAACTTAAAATTAAGCCTATAGGTGTTTCCAGAGTTATTCGTCTAGTTGACGAGATAGCGCGGGAAGAGGGCTGGATGGAGAGTATGGAGACGAGGCTTCTTCCTTGTGTTGCTGGCCAGCACCAGCACCAGCACCAGCACCAGCACCAGCACCAGCACCAGCACCAGCACCAGCACCAGCACCAGCAGGGCTGTGAGGCTCTCTGAGGACAGAGAGATGAAGTTTAGCGATGCCGAATGGAGAGCTTTTGTTGTGTATTTAAATTTAAATGTTTATTGAATGTCAAGCATTATCGCGATGGAAAATATTTAAAGCTTACTAATCGGAACTCACCGAAAGCGCGGAAACTCGTCGGCAACTCGTCGGCAACGACGGCGCGAGGTCGCCGCCTCCTTTCACGAGGCTGTTCGTAGAGTTCCCTCACGGTCCTGTCCGGGTGGACATCCAATTTAGGGGCACCCGGAAGGACCTCCCGAGGTTGTAGGTACGTAATATGTACCTTCCGTGTGTCCGTGGATTGGTATCTCTTGTACCACCCGGACAGGATCCATGGTACGGCTGCGTCCTTGTAATGCTGGAGGGTGCGTTGCACCGAGGAACGGAGAGCGAGGGCATCGACAATCAGGGTTTGCGACTGTGAAGACGTAGAAGTTATTAGAATAGGAAGTGGATGGATTGTAGAAAGCAATAAACAACACTTATGATAAGGGAAGAAAGTATTGTACAACATTAAGCAAGAAAATTTAATGGGCATTACCGATAAGACGTTTTCCTCCATGAAGAATCTCGAGGTCACTGCACTGCGGAAGCGGACTCGCGTAATTGAACGGTCCGGGACCGACAGGGAGAAACAACACTTGGGCAGGGGTTGTTGAGGCAGGTAGTGGCGTGATGGACGGGCATAAGATAGAGTCCTTGTGAAAAGTACCACAAAATTTTGCTATGCAACCAGTCGAACAAAATTTTCTGGCGAACATAATTTTTATTTCGTTGGACGAAATCAGAAAGGCGTTTATTCCACTTTTCCCTGCGTCGAAAATATATGTCGTCCAGACTGTAATTGTCGGCGACCGACGATGACGGTGCCGGTGTCAACGGCTCGTCGAGAGAAAGGAGGGGAACTCCTAATATTTGCTCGCCGCTAAACTCCGGCTCGTACAGCACCACCTGCTGGCCGTAGAAGGCGCTGTTGGGGAGAAGAGCAAAGAGCTCTTCAGTGGCCTTTGCATTCTCACAAGTTAGATAAAATGTTTTGCCACTCGAGAGGTCCCTGCAAGGAGAAAAATTGTTCTGAATGTTTTTAAAACACGTTAGATTAGGCATGTCTTATGATACTAGGTATAGTAGGGAACACTTTTTCTAACCATTAATAATTGAAGTAAAAAGAAATTCAATATCTTACAGCTGTTTTTGGGTTAACTAACTGAACTGCACAGAATAAGCCGATGGTAGGGCACCGGCTTTTCTTTATTGGTAAATCTTAAAGGTCGGGCATCTTGCCGTGGCGCCTTGATGCTGAATACGAGCGCCGACATCCGGCGGAGTTCTTAAATCTTCGTTTTCCAGAACGATGTCCAAGTTGGCGGCGGTGACGTGCTGCCGAAATGGCCACATGAGCGCATCGTCCACTTTGCCCTTTTGAGCAAGTTGTCGCATCATCTGGAAATGAATTTTGCATGAAGTTTCAAGACAATTTAGCAGCGCTGGTGTGTGCGTGTTCGAAGTTTCAGTTTGATTTTTTTTAAGCGAGCCAACTACTCCGAGGGTCTGCGCAGCTTGAATTTTGGAAAGAAATTCTGTGTAAGCGGCAATTATGATCAAGCTGTTGTGGATTGCTTTAGTTCCCCTTTTTCAAGTTTGTACGGGTGTACAGTAGATGTAAGACGTGCCAATGTAAACTATTACTACGACTCTTCATTTTCGCCTTAGTGTTTTGGTGGTAGGACGATTTAGTGGGTCACGTTAATGAAATTTTGCATCTGCTCGAATAGAAGTAAGCGGAGAAGGAAGAGTTAAGGTCGTTAGGAAGTTGATTCAGGTAAGAAATCAGAATTTTTTTCAGTTGTATAGGGGCAAGATTGCCTGTGCCGAAGTTCAGAACATGGCGTTAAATGAATTGACATAACACAATCAAGGAGACGGGTTAGGATTTTGGTACCAACATTGCTAGGAAAACGGAGGCTGGGTACCATGGAACTCTAGTTATAAGATGTTCCCGAACGACAAGTATTTGACTAATTTAATTTAGAGGTATGGATAATCCGAGTGAAATAAGCGGGAAGAAATTTCTTTCACACTTGTAAAGTACGGCTTGTATCCGTCGAGGAAATTTGGGCATTATTCGATTCTTACTACGAACTATGATTAGGGGGGCATGAATTTACACGTTCTTTGTAAAGAGAAGTCCAAGCATTACGAGCAATTAGAACTTGCTTTTATTACATTTGCTCAAGACGAGAACTGTGGTGAAATGCAAGTTGCCGTAAAGAATTTGACGGTGTCAGGAGCCACAAGGTAGATCATGCGCGATTGATAAAACCGTGACCGGATGAAAGTTAGTGTGATAAATTTTGAACATTTGAAACTGAATATTGAAAATATTTACGAGGAAGCGGAAGGTTCAGTTATGAAATCTAAGTACTACTTTTCATGTGAATGTTTATAAAATTGCGGGAGATTACACATCTAACTGATGAAATATAGAAAGTTTATCATTGCGTCATGTGCATTTATGGAGACATTCAGAGGCTGATGCGAAGGATAAAATCTTTTCGAGGAGCATGTAAATTAGACCTACCAGATTTCATCGTTTTCACTACAAAAAGCCACATTTGCATTAGAAGTGTTACGACCGAGAACGGGGGGAAAACTCGGCAGCTTCGCTAATTCGATCATTACCGTGCGACATACGAGAGGGGGTTTTCATTTTCAGGTGTTGTAGCGAGATCTCAGGGCGGTTGTGTACTAGATGTACATCTAGTCAACTTTCAGACTAAAACTTGCAAAATCAACAGTAGCTGAAAGCATAGGAGAGTTCAGTTTGTTAACAGCTATTTACAGTAGACGGAAAATTTAAGCTTGTTGCACTTTTAAGGTCTATTTTACTTTGATCAGTGCGGTAAGATGGAAAGTCACGAGAACATGAATATTAGTTTACGCGTTAATGAATTGGACATAAGAACGTAGTCACGTTGCGATTCGATACAGAAATTTAGGTTGCTTTCTAATAAATTAATGCGCTACAATTGAACCCAAAAAATACGCTGAAAGAACTTTTTCAACTAGAGTTATAGGCGTTATTAAGCGATCCGGAGGAAAGCGATGGGATTGAATTTCAACACCGTTGTAATGACGGTAGACACAGAAAATTTATCAGTACTTTAGGAAATCTTGAAATGTACTGTTCGATAAACCAATGGCAATCTGCCGTTTCGTTACAAATTTTATGATGAACTTAGGAATTCAAACCTCAAGAAAGAGGAGATTGTAAACTTCTCCTGTATTCAAATTATACTTTACCGCACGAAGAATTGGTATCCATCTACGGCCAATGGAGGGAATTCAAGAATTGGTTCAAGGCAGGGTCTTTACATTTTTTTACGACTCTCTGGCTTCGAAGCATTACACTTCGGAGTATAGGCTTACGTTCCCAACAAATGATCATTTTGTCCTGCAGGAACGGAATTTTAGGATTGATTATAGAATTACGCGTTGCGTAGAAGCATAACGACGCTAACACTAATAGTTTTAAAATGGCAACAATTCTCAGAGCAGAATGTGAAATTGCTTGTAGCCTCGTTATGGCGATTAGATCGTTTAGAGATAATTTATTCATAGTTCAGGAAAACGGAAATTGTTTCACGGAGTTTAATTTGTCACAGCAATCAATTAGACGCCACTGAGAATATTGCAGGGACTAATAGGACTATGGTACGAATAACAATGACCACATAGGGAAAGATTTCACAAATATTAGGATTCGTTTTATTTATATGCCGAGAATAGGGCTAGAACAGGACATTCTCATAGTGGCCGAAGCGCTCAGATATTGGACGTATGAGAAGCAGAAGCAATCCATTACTTTAAACTGATAGCTAAACTCAAGGTTTTAATAAAAGAATGTTACCAGAACACATTCGTGTGTAAAGTTCAATGATGTCGAGCGACTGATAATCACTTGGGGTCACGTTCGCTAAATTACAACTTAATTGGATTTAACAAGCATGGACGTTGTGCCGGAGATATAGAGCCTCGGGAATTTATTAGACAAACTGCGGGTGACAAGGAACAACTGTTTGCGACAGATCGTAAAGTTTCGCAGAAGTATTTGGAGATGACCTCAAGTGTACACAAAAATTGGGGACATACTTAGTTCACAATGACGTCGCACAAAGGTATTAGCTACCAACGTTCACAAAACTCGTAGAGTAAGTATTCATGAACCATAGTTACCAAGACATTTAGCAGAATATTTATCAATGGTTGAACTCTCACTTTGCTCGGAGTTTTGTTGGAGAAAGAGAATAATTTCAAAGAAAAACTTGTAGACACTTGTGTTCTTACGATGAATGTAAGGTACGGATTGATCTGGTGGAGATCGAGTGTCTTATTTATGGGTTCGTAATTGTGAACGGTCGTGTTTATTTTTTAACGTCGCAGCGAAGAAATTTGTATGGAACGAAGTATAGCTTGAAAAGTGGTATTTTTCAGGATTGAATTTTACGCGTG
This sequence comes from Platorchestia sp. MABIK, assembly GCA_014220935.1. Lineage (NCBI taxonomy): Eukaryota > Metazoa > Arthropoda > Malacostraca > Amphipoda > Talitridae > Platorchestia > Platorchestia sp. MABIK. The sequence goes on along the minus strand of JACJUY010012151.1, from coordinate 13,191 downwards.
GTGAGGAAGGAGAAAGATGGGGGAAAATGTAAAATTGATGTACATAGTAGTAATAAAGTGTAGAATAGGAGTGAAAGGTCATTTTTGCTGTAATAGGTAATGGGGCTATTCAGCGTGTAGCCATTTTTTATGAACAAAATTGGTGCTTGCGAGAAGGGATTTTTTTAAATATGGTAGGCAGGTGGAATAAAATATGAATATTTATAGTCCTTTTTCTACGACTGAACGCGAAAAAAAAAGGCTTGGGTAATCGAAGTAAATAATGATGACTTGCTTATGAGTTGGGGGTTAGATTTAGTAGACGGTAGTTGATTAAAAAATGAAACGAGTCGTTCTTTGAAAATAAAAATTGAACATATGTTTTAGGTTAAATTTATCGCGGCCGAATATGATTTTTTGGTTCCTAAAGTGATGTAAAAAGAACTGTTCTTGGATTTAGAGAATGTTGCTGAGCATCCGGAGTATTTTGTACTGTTAAAATCGGTGAAGCTTGAACAGTTGTAGACTTGAATCGGTAATTTGAACAATCAATGCACTTAATGTATGCCATAAATCTGAGCAAACATGTAGCAACAATTTAAGAAAAGACGTACGTTTTCATTGGAATAAAGCATTACCCACACTCCGTCTGTAACTTAGTTTCTCTGAAGACTAGAAAACGATTCATTATCAAAAATACAGATTAGAACAGACTACAAACTACGTTCGGCAAATCACAAATGTGTCTTGAAACGAAAGAAATATATTTATGCAACCATGAATGTAAAGTTACCTTGAATGAACCGAAGGAACGTACAACTTTCGATCGCACGTCCGCACGCTGTGGCGACTCTTCACGGAGATTTTCCGTCGATGCTCAATGATTCTGAAAAAGATCCGAATATTTTCAAAAAAAACTTCTATTCAGAGAAATTACATATTATCACAAATAACAATATAATAATGCAATTTGTTGAATGGGAACTAAAAGAAGGTCAACCAATATTGATTTCCACTTTTCTCATTTGAACTAAGTATAATACAAAATTTCAGTTTTAAATAATAAAAATCATTGTAATTCTGTGTCACTCATTCATACATCACCATTTGATATATAAATTGTACGCAATTTATGTTCATCTTTATTACAAATTCTTCCAAATTATCGTGACTTTACACCCCAGTGCAACGGAACCTTGATAAAATTCAGAAAGAAATCTTTCAATCGCTCAAATTTCCTCAAAAAATGAGACACATGCACTCAATGTGTAGAAATGAATTCATTTTGTACACTATCAAATTTAGCTACAACAATTTGGGTATTCCTTGTTTAACTCAATTCTAGAATTTTTCTTACCTACTGCCGATGCACTCCGAAGCGCAGACACCAACTCATGTAAAAGAATTTCCGGTTGAATAATGCGTCACACCTTGGGAACGGTAAACACTTTACAGTGAATAATAGCTAATAATTCAACAAAAATAAAATTTACAGACCCTTTCAGCTAATGACTGTGAATAAATATCTCTCCATTTTTTTCTTTTAAAATTCAAGAGTTGCTTACAGAGAACATTTTCAATTGAGTTTAAAATTATTTCCATGAACAAAATGTATATCACTTTAGCAAATTCTTCAGTGTTTTAAGCTATGAAAATTTCCTTAAACACACCATCTTGTTCTCTTTACTTAGATTCATTAGCTCCATTACTTGTTATTTTGTCATCGTTTTTACATGTTCTCTTTTTACTTCTTATAATTTATATCTCTTCACTTTTGAATTACATCATTTTCTTTAAGCTATTTTGCAATCCTAAATATTCATGATTGTCAGGTTTGAAAATGTGAACTAACTTAAGAAGTAAATGAATTGTATTTATAAGAAAACATTTCTTTCTTTAGCTTTAAATAATTGTAAACAATTTTAACAATTTATTGACCATAAGTGATACAGCAATAAATTCTATCTTAAGTCTAGTACAATGGACATATTTGAGCATAGCTACTTGTGGGCCCGAATAAGTCCATCGACTTCGAGGAAATCCTATCATGAAGTTATTTTTTAAGTGTTCAGTTATGTTTAACCTAATGTACGCAACTTAGGAGCATAGAAGACTGGTTATGTTTTGATTCTTAAAGTTTGAACGAAGAAAGAAATATTTTAATATGAGCTTTATGGGACGAGTTTATTCAATAAAAAAGATTAAAAGCATAAGATCGATATTATTACCATGGTAGATTACCTTAACAAGATAAGTCGTGTCAAAAGAAAAAAGAAATTGAGTTGAATTACCTTATATGATTAATATTTTTATATCAACAGGGATTCAAGATTTGTTTTGAACCCTTTGTAAATACTTTTTTCACGGATCTGAGCAGGGATTGCTTCGAGTTCTTAGTTCCAATAAAGACGATAGCATGTTGTGATCGAGATTTTGAATAATAAGGAAGTATGAAGTTACTTCTGTTATTTCTGAAGTTACTGCCACCACACACAAAAAGTACATCACAACACACTCTGCCAGTACACACAAAGTACATAACATCACACAGCGCCACCACACCCAAAGCACAACAATATCAACCATTTTGACGGAGCTAAGATTCCAAGTTTGCGCACCGGCTTGTCCTCCTTCTCGAGCTCGAGCTTCTCCTCGATGAGGCCATTTTTCTGAGTTTTTTGATGCTTCAACAGTAACGTTATATTACGGAATGTGTTTCTCATACTTGACTTGGTGTTTAAACTTGAGTGCTTTAGGAGTTTTCAGATTGTTGTCAGAAAGATTTCGATCAGATTTTCTGTTCTTGTAGAGGAAGGAAAGTGCTTCGGCGAGTCAATTTCTTGTAGAATTGAGTAGCAAGTATCAGATACTATATTTTCGTTCAATAAATTTATCTTGAGAATAATTGTAGGTGTGTTGTGTTAGTTTTGGATGCGTTGTATGTATTAGTGTTAGGTTAGAATCATCGTTAATATAGGTTGGGTGACATTTGGATGCATTGTGAAGAGATGGGTTAATTTAAAGAATTTTAGAATGGTGCATATATTTTTGAGGGGGAAAATAAGATGATGGAACAATTCAAATTTTGTGGGATAGGTGTATTACTGTTGGTATAGTCGTGAAAGAAGTTTTGTTTGTAAATGATCATTTTTAAACGGCATTAAATGTGTAGTAATTACAAAAAATTAGTGGAATGTGAATAGCATTTTATGGAGTATGTTTGGAAAGTTGATTGGAATGGGCATTTAGTGTTTGCATTGTATTGTTATCTTAGAAGAGAGCGTATCGAAAAGTGGCGATGGTGTATCTAAAGATGATGATGGTGTGTATCTGTCGAAGAGTAAAGATGGTGTCTCGAGTAATGAAGATTGTTTATCAGAATTCTTTGTATGTGGTTGGTGAACCGTGATGACGGAATCTGTATAAGGTGTATGATTCAAGTTTTCATTAGATTGGTTTGGTGATGATTTGTTATTCATGAAAAGAGGCTGGTAGAATGATTAAAGTATGCGTTCTTTATTGGTATATTATGACTTTATTGGTAGATTATTAAGGGGTTGTATTGATTATAAGTTCAAGATAGAAATTGGAGTGGAAGATTTTGTATAGGTTGCTTTTTTGCTTGAGAGGATGGTGTGGCGGTGTTATGTTGTTGCTGATTTGCTGTTGATTTGACAAGTGTGCACTGCTGTGGATTTGATGTATGAATTTGATGGTGTGGTGTTGTTGGTGTGTGTGTCGGTGTGTGTGTTGCGGTGTGTGTTTTGGTGTTGCGTGAGTGTGTGTGTGCGTTGTTGTTGTTGTTGGGTGTGGAGTGGGAGGGCGCAGTCCGCAGACCGCAGACCGGTTACCATTGCAACTGAAGCTAAGGTAAATATTGAAATTGACTTCTGTTAAAAGTTAGAGATGAAGCAAATTACATTGGTCAGAAAGTGTAAGTAAAGTGATCAAAGTGAGCGATGATTGGAACTGAAAGTCCTCGATACCAGTGTACGATTTTTCCACACTCGGGAAGTAAAAACAATTTAATTTTTATTCACGTTTAATTGAACGTTTTTAAAATAGCCGCAAAGGCCTAATATATATTCAGTGTGTTCCAGAATTAGCGGTACAAAATTTTTCACCAAATGAAAAATATCCAAATAAACACTGTTTCTACGAAATTATCCCAAAAAAAAATCGGGTTACTCGCAATGTTTATTTTTAATTTAGGTTACAAACACTGCTATTCTGAGAGAGTTTACAATAATAAAATTTTGTTTGAGTGATATTTGTTGAAAAGTTTTTAGCAAAAAACTTGTAGAATGTTCCAGATCGTGCGACCAGGTTACTTCTTGTTTGTCTTGCTGACACTGATCAGAATCAAATAAACCACGACGCCGGTAATATGAACCTTTCAACAAATCCTGGAATGGCTAGATATGCACCTTGCTTATGGTGCTGCTAATGGCAATGCGAGACAGACAGCTAGGCTGTATTAAGAGCGTTTTCCAAACCGATACACACCTGGTCATTGAATATTTACAAATTTACACCAAAGGCCACGTGACAATGGGAGTTTCGAATTTAACAGAAGAGAGACTGACGCCCAAGGCCTGAAAATGTTGAGGAGGCTGTACTAGATTCTTTTCGTCATAATCCAAGAGCAAGCACGCGTAGAGTTGCAACGGCTCCGGGAGTACAGGATCACTGTAGTGTTTGGAGAATTATAAATCAAAATCATTTCCATTCATACCACTTTCATGGAGTTCAAGGATTGAATCTTCGAGAGTATGAACTACGAGTGCAATTAGCACAGTGATACCTTTACAAAGAATTGCGAGAACCTAACTTCTCCGAACGTTCATTGTTTTCGGATGAATCAACATTCACTCGTGATCGAGGGCGTGTGAGGAAAATGTGAGGTCCCAAGTTGAAAGCTATGTAAGCCTTCTTTTTACAAGAAAGCGGAAGTTGATTTTTTAATGTTGATATTTTTATCTACAAATTTTAGTTTCCGACAACGGTCAACATGCCGGTTTTTAAATTAAACTATATTCAGTGCACGGAAGGAAGAATAATACAAATATCAGTAATGCAAATAGAAAGTCAGCCTCTTTCCAAACAGCTTTTTTTCTTTATTTTTGAAAGCGACAAAACACAGTTTCCGCTCTTTTTTTCCGTGCCAAGACCCCACACAGGACAGCAAGAATTTGAAATTAAGGATAAGATGAAGTATTAATGCTGGGATTGGTTTACGAGAATTAACATTTAAGATAAGCTGAAGTATCAATGCCGCAAGAAGTTTGCGAGAATTTGCGCCGAGTAAACTTACCTGGACAAGAATTAAATTAAATTAGAGTGAAATAAACTAGGATTACTCATTAGGTACACCACAGCCCAAAAACCTGATGGGAATCAGTTTACAGGGGTTAAGGGATCGGCCTTGCATGTTAGAGGCCCGGGTTCGTATCCCGGCACTGGCGCGGCGATTTTCCCCGTTGGCTATAAGGGAAAGCTCAAGCACAATACCCCACTCAACCCAGGTGTCTGAAATGGGTACCGGCTTCACGGGGGAACCGTCATGGTGTCCTATATATAGTGTTAGTTATAAGACATTTGAAAAACCAATGCTTAAGATCATATGTATCAGGCTTGATTGGAAATAAAGCATCCTAAGATGCCGATGTTTGTTTTGTTTGTTTTCGGTTCTATTGGGTTATTCACTTATCAAAAATGAGCAAGGCATATGGCACACTGTGTCACAACGACTGCGCTGAGCCACGGAGAACAACGTCAAATGCCCTCAGGTATGAAACCACTCCTTCCCACTTCTCGGGGCTGGAACTCCAAATGGCGGTGGAGGAGAAGAAGCGCGTGCGACATAGGGTTGCTAATCCATACAGAAGCTCGGGCAAGGGTTAGTGGTGGCGGCAGCAGGGTATGTGAGCAAACTGGCGATCATGGCCCAGCCGGGACTTGACTTTATCTTCCGTTTGGCTCACATGCCAGCCAGAAAAGTGGATGATAGAACTCAATGCAGGTTTCCCACCCGAATTTGTGCATATTTTTGTTGAAATAAAATAGGTTTATTCGTTTTGTTTAAGACCATCTTTTTTGGTTCACTGCTGTCCTGTTTTTTACCACCTACTACTTTCTTCTTCAATTTTTATGTTTTAAAAACATTTTTCTAAACATGCCATTTCTATACACCTTCTGTGTAGATTCCGCGTTCCTTTAACTCCATACTATATGGCGATTTCCTCCTTCCCATCTTTGGAACGCCTTGGTTGCGGTCAGGGAGGCTCAAACCATCATCTAATCTATTCTATGACAGAGAATGAATGGTTTTCAAGTTGAATTGAGATTGATTTGAGTGTACCCATGTGTGTTAATTACTGATTTTGAGCATTGGCTATATCTGTAGTTTTGCAAAACGATGCTATGTCCCGATGTTAAGCAGAATATTCACTTTCAATCTGGAAAGAGATTCGCGAGAGTTTTTCATTTAATTTTTTCACGCACTGTAACGTTCTAAAACTCAAATTATGTGCTGAGACATTTTCAAAAGTAGATGCATTTGAACTCGGATGGTCCCCATTAAATTATTTCTTGGAACTTGTTCGTAATTTTCCCTCTTATCCAATTTCCCATATGAAACAAATACTAAATCCGATGCGTCAGTATTTTGGAATAAAGGCGCGCAGTCATTTACATCAAAAGTGGTGCAGAAAAACACTTTTAGATAGCCATTTTACCAGCGTGTAAAAAGACGATAACTACCTGCCAAATTTCTGTCCTCGATATTATACAAGTTATCATTTCATTAAAGTCATTTTTTAAGTCAGCGTGTAAACTTTAATTTACTGAAAGATAAACTATTAACAGATGAGTTATACTACACGTCCTTGAACAAAGTCCGAATTTTTTTCTTTTTCATGGGCTGAAGAAGCTCGAACGTTTAAAAGAAAAAGAGGAGACTTTCCTATCTTTTATTTATGAAAGTAGGTTCTCGAAGAGTAGGTTCTATGACCTCCAACAAAACAAGGTTACAAAAAATGTCTGATATATTTTGCCACTCTACGGTAAAGAAGCTAGCGAATGTCGTTTCAAGACAAAAAAACGCAGCTGGCCATGTTTTGATTTCCACGGGATAATAACAACGTACAAAAGGGTGTTGTGAAAAACGAGCTTTAGATACCGAATTTCACAGTGCTTTTGAAGTACACAGCCTGAACAGGGGCAACCGCGTCCCAACAACGAAAGAGGATTAATCTCGGTCAAATTTTATCATTCAGAGCAGCTGAGTGGCCAGAGCATCACCGCCAGGCGAGTGAGTCACTGGTTCGCCTGAGCTCTATGGTTCAAGGTCCCTGAATAATTTTTATTACTAATGCTTCTTTCCAATGTGTATAGCCAATATGTTTGAGGATTTCTGTTACACCATACGAATTGTAACCTTTGCAATACTACTACACCCAAAGAATATCTGGGGTATTAGGCAGATACGCAAAACTCATGGAATGTGAGAGCCATGTATTAGAAACCAATGTACATACTACACTTGTAGATTAATCTACAGCGATGAGAAATCGTATCTGACTCAGAACGGTAAAATTTTATTTCCTGCTTGATTACAAGCTTTGTATTAGAAACTTAAAAACGAAGAAAATTCCGATAAAATTTAACACCTTTACTAAGAAAACGTTTCGGAGTCCTGCTCCATCATCAGTTAAAAAAAAGCATTACGTCTGAAATAAAAGATCAAAGTACAATGAATTGTAGGCACTAAAAATGTATCATGAAAGTAAAAATACAAAGTATGACAAAAACAAAGAATAATATACAGAAGCACAAAATAAACACATGTAACAAATAAGTATGAAATATGGCTGGTACTGACGGGGATCTACCTATTCACTATTTCCAATGGGTACGAACAGTCCATATTGTTCAAATCCGGGTTTGTTTGAAGATATGCAAGGATTCTAAAATTCTGAGGTCATACGGGGTTGAAGCTGAGTCTAAAATTTTGAAATTTTGAAAATTTTGCTGAGTTTGAAATTTTGAAATTTTCACTCTTTGTTTTTGTCATACTTTGTATTTTTACTTTCATGATACATTTTTAGTATCTACAATTCATTGTACTTTGATCTTTTATTTCAGACGTAATTCTTCTTTTTTTTACCTGATGATGGAGCAGGGCTCCGAAACGTTTTCTTAGTAAAGATGAAAAATTTTATCGGAATTTTCTTCGTTTTGAAGTTTCTGATAAGGTTGCGATTAAATCAAACCACTGA
>JACJUY010012150.1:4923-23244 GCA_014220935.1 Platorchestia sp. MABIK | reverse complement strand
GAGGAGGGAATTGCAGGCCGTTACAAAGGCCCCGACACTGTCGGCCCTCAATTTCAAGTTCAAGTTCATTTTCAGAACGGAACAAAACACACGTATCGTCCAAATATCTACGGTAGAATAAGGGCTTAATTCTGTAGGGCAGTGGGTCAAAAATTTTTTCTCTAAGTTAGCCAGGAACGAGTTTGCTAAGAGGGGAGACAAGTTGAGCCCATTACCAGGCCGTCAATTTGTTGGTAAGTTTTCCCTTTGAATACAAAAAAATGAATCTTTTAGTGCGATGTCTAGCAAGCGTTTGAATTGAGCCCTGTCGTAATTCATAATGGTGCGATTATCTTTAAAAATACGTTCAAGCAAAACATTAATTGATTCTTCTAGTGGTACGTTTGTATACATGGATTCTACATCAAAACTACACATAAACAGATTTTCTATGCCGTCAACAGTCGATAACTAGTGTACAAAGTGATGCGAGTTTTCCACGGAAAATTCACGATTACAAAAAGGGGTTAACACCGGCACTAAATTTGCACAAAGTTTAGAATCAGGAGTATTGAAGGCAGATAAAATTGGTCTCATCGGTACATCTGGTTTATGAATTTTAGGTAATCCGTATAAAACACCAAGTTGACAACCCACCGAACGGCACGTATTGTATAATTCGTCAGTTAAAATGCCCAACTCCTTGTATTTTTTAAGTCCATAATTGATTTTATTCTCTAGTTTTAGCACAAGCGTTTTTTTGTCAAGGGTTTCTTCACGAAATTTTTCCCGATCGGCAAGAATGGATTCCATTTTCGAAATATAGTCTAGTTTATCGAGTATTACAACTCCATTCCCTTTATCTGGTTTCGTAACATGGATCGAATCGTTAGTGCCTAATTTTTTGAGAACTGAAAAACCTCTCGGTTTGAACATTGCACAAGTATTATTATTAACGTCAAATTTGTTATGAAATTTATGCGCTAGATTTTTCAAACTGCTCTGAAACGTTTCCTGACTGTTATGAATATAAGGGATAATTTGAAATTTAGACAGTCTCTCGTACAAACGTTCAAAAGCTAAAAAAAATTGGTGAAAGTTCAGTTTAGAATATGACAAGCCTAATTCTAGTCCTAAGGACAGAACCCTTGTTGTACGCTTGTGCTAAAACTAGAGAATAAAATCAATTATAGACTTAAAAAAGACAAAGAGTTGGGCATTTTAACTGACGAATTATACAATACGTGCCGTTCGGTGGGTTGTCAACTTGGTGTTTTATACGGATTACCTAAAATTCATGAACCAGATGTACCGATGAGACCAATTTTATCTGCCTGCAATACTCCTAATTCTAAACTTTGTGCAAATTTAGTACCGGTGTTAACCCTTTTTTGTAATAGTGAATTATCCGTGGAAAACTCGTATCACTTTGTACACGAGTTATCGACTGTTGACGGCATAGAAAATCTGTTTATGTGTAGTTTTGATGTAGAATCCATGAATACAAACGAACCACTAGAAGAATCAATTAATGTTTTGCTTGGACGTATTTTTCAAGATAATCGCACCATTATGAATTACGACAGGGCTCAATTCAAACGCTTGCTAGACATCGCACTAAAAGATTAATTTTTTGATTCAAAGGGAAAACTTACCAACAAATTGACGGTCTAGCAATGGGCTCAAGCTTGTCTCCCCTCTTAGCAAACTCGTTCCTGGCTAACCTAGAGAAAATTTTTTTGACCCACTGCCCTACAGAATTAAGCCCTTATTCTACCGTAGATATTTGGACGATACGTTTGTTTTGTTCCGCTCTGAAAATGAAGCCACTAGTTTTTATGAATATATCAATGCATCTCATCCTAATATTAAATTTACCATGGAAATAAAACAAAATGGCCAAATCCCTTTCTTAAAAGAAGCCAACATTTACTGGCTTAAGTACGAACTATTTCAGTTGTATTTATAAGGGATAAATCAAATCTTGTATAATTACATTACTTCACCGTGCATATCGTATATCTAGCACTTTTAAAATATTCCACCGTGAAATAGAATTTATTAGGACATTAATGATTAAGAATATGTATCCTAAATTTCTAATTGATAATTCGGTCAGAAAATTTCTAGATTAAAAATACTGTCCCTCTCCTGTCAGCTTGAGCGTAGCAAAACAGAAATTGTATGTAGAGCTACTTTTTATGGGTTATATGAACTCGGAACTGAAAAGAGAAGTTGTATCTCTGGTTATTAGGTTTTTTACTTCAGTTGACATCCGTGTGATTTACAGAAATAGTTTTAAAATCGGTTCATATTTTAGGAGGGAAGAACGTCTGGAGGAATGCCTGTGGAGTGCATGGATGTGTTTATTTTTATAAGTGTGACTGCTGCATGCAGACTTATGTTGGTAGTACTAAACTCCAACAGTTTATTATTCACAGCCAACATGCAGGAATTTCCCATAGAACCGGTCGCAAACTTTCCTCTCCTTCTCATTCATCAATCCGAGATCATTGTCAGCAATTTAATCATCCTTTCAGAACAAAAAATTTCACCACTCTATGTACCACCAACAACGAACAAGATCTTCGCATTTTAGAATCTTTGTTCATATCTACTCATAAACCTGACTTAAATAAAGACTTAAGTGCGGTGAAACTAAACATTGCGTCAACCTACTGACATATTTCTGTGGGTATGTATGTGTGTGGAGTGTGTTTGCGCGCGTCTGTTTGTTGGGTTCCCATGTGTAAATGTATGAATGTATGTACTTGAAAAAGGGTGGGTGATTGAGCCGATGAGAATGAACGCTTTTACTGTAGTTGAATTATCAGTAGGATTAAAGTTTTATAGATGTTTGCTTATTTTTTTAACTTCTATGAACTTTCTGTATTTTAGATGTTTTTTATCTTTTTGACCATTTTGTATTTTTTTCAGCACTGAAGATGGAATTCAAACATTCCGAAATGTTTGCCATAAAGAGGAAATAAATAAAAATGTATATTTTTACGTTGGTTCTTCTTTTTATTTTACCCATGTCACTAGTCGAAAAATGATTGAGGACAATGTACTCCTAATCTTGCTTAAACTACATTTGATGATACATGTAATGATAATTATAAGAGATAACACAACTTCATGACTTTTGACAGCTTACATATACATGACATTAAACTTCGCAATTCATGACGCCAAGAAATACTATTTGAATCGCTTGTTTCGGCCGATGTTCAAAAATGTCATTTCAAGGAGAGCGTGAAAGAAAAAAAAGTATATATATAAGCATGAGGAACACGAAGATTACAAGTTTTGTATTTCTAATAAAATAATTTTAACATAACGATCATTAGTAGATAAGCATTTAACTTAAATATAAATGGATGATCACACAAAATATGTATAGTTTTTGCGTGAATGCTTTACAATAATAAAGAGATGACGAGTTAGGTAATGTTACAAGTTGAGAGTGAACAGAAAGAGACCACCATCTCTAGTTAAAAATGCCAGTTGTCGGTTCAGCACACACATGTACATATATACATGTAAATAAATACACATATACGTGCACACACATACCTACGCACATACATACACCTAACACGTAAACATACACATACACATTTCTATGCATCGAGGAAATCACAATACATACGCGTTCTTTAAAATTCGGTGCGGTGTTCTGAAATCTAGGATAATGAGCAAAGGAAATTCGTGACAACTTTTTCAGTATGTGTCGCTGCTTACAATTTACGTGCTCGTCATAGCCGTGTGTCTATCGGACCTGACTCCGTGCGGGAAACGCGGGTTCGAGTCTCGGCGCTGGTGGCGATTTTCTCTGTTGGGTATAGGAGAAAAATTCTAAGCACAATACCCCACTCTACCCAGGTGTCTGAAATGGGTACCGGTCTTTGACCGGGGGAAAACGTCATGGCGTCCTGGTGTTAGTTATAAGGCATTTGAAAAACCAATGTAAAAGGTGATATGTATCATGCTTCAATTGGAAATAAAGCATCCGTAGATGCCGATGTTTGTTTTTTTGTTTTTCTAGTGGAATATTGTAACGATGTTTAATGAAATATTGTATCGAAATGATCATTGGTTCATAAACGTCTGATTTATCATAAGTGGGTGATCGCGCAACACACAGTTATTTTTTTTTTATCAATGCTTTATAATAATGAAGTGAAATGAAGTTTTACGTAGTGACACATTCACCATCTACGCACTCATAGCGTGCACACGTACACATAAACACGAGTAAGCATGTGCGCAAATATCAGCGTAAACTAGTCTGTATAAGCTAGCATTCCAATCGAGAAACACCGAGAAAATACCTTTTATTACGGCCTTAATTTTATGAAGTTTTCGTACTAGAAATAGTGGCACAAAACTGTCTATCTGAGTCAGAAACATGAAAACGATTGTCCTACAACGGTTCTCAAGTACAGAATATTTCCAGAAATATGTGAGGCATAGGTGCGGTTGTTATAATATACTCTAGAGCGTAAGAGATGATATGATAATTGCACTACACTAGCCTAACAAGAGCATTTTTGGACGTGAGTGAGAAAGAAAACATGAATGTCCTATTAGGGTTTCACATTAGAAAGAAAATCACATTATCTTTGAAATGTGGCGCAAAATGTCTGCAATTGATAAACATACATAGGTACCACATTTTACATGTACAAGATATTTTAGCTTTGGATTGCTTTACAATAATAGAATGAAATGATGTGTTGGGTAGTGTTAGAAGTTGAGAGTGAGAAAAAAAGGCTGGTATTCATAGTTTATATACCAGTTGCTAGTCCAGTGCACACAGGTGTATGTGCACATATGCACACCCATATGCACACATACACCCATATACGTACACACATATACAAATAAGCATGTTTGCAAATCCCAGCGTATAGGCGATCAAATCATAATACCTACGCATACATTTCAAACTGTTGTGTGATGTCTTGAATCAAAAAAAATGAGCAAGGGAGAGTATTCAGCAATGGAGATACCAGGCAAATGAGAAGGAGTAAAACTGTAAATAATAATAATAATAAGAGGAGTAGTATCGCAACTCACTTTAGTCAAGTAATTATTGGCAGTTCAGTAAGTGTAATGCATGGAGTTCACGCTGGATGGCTGAAATGTGTATGCCACCAATACACTCGGAACACGTTCTCAAAGGCGTATTCGCCATGCAAGAGGAATTTTATCAAAATAGTTTATTTTACTGCAAATCCTTATAAAATATAGTTTTCTTTCAGTTATTAAGTATTATTTATGATACATTTACTGCTGACAGCGATCTTCAATGACCGTGGATAAACGACCCCATGGTTCAAATCATTAGCAGCCAGCTGAAACAGATTAGTTTAAGTTTCTGTATGTAGGAATTTTTGATGGGAATTGCCAGTGGTTGCCGCGTGCGATTAAATGAGCGATAAACGATATATGATAATTATCGCTGAGGTCACACCATTTATCGTGTATCGCAAAGTTTTCTAAAATAATCGCTCATTCACTTACCGCTAGTCCCAAAAAATGAGGAACGATAAACGATAAATTCAAAGACGACTTTTGTAAAAATTAAAAAATTTGTACTGCGGCAATAGTCACAACATACAACGTCACAATAGTCACAACAATAGCCTGACGTTTTTAGACCTGAATAACCTCACTTGTAGGCCATAGACTGGTTCCAGTGACAGTTTTTGTTTAATTTAATTAATTTTCACTGTGGAAAAATAGTTTGTACGCTTTTTTTAATATTTCAACTAAATAAATGTACTTATCATTTATCGCTTTTGTTATCGCAAGTAAAAAAAAAAATATCGCTATCGTTCTACCGTTTATCGCTTACCGCAGGTTGGGTTTTGAAATTTTTTGATCGTTTATTGTTTATCGCAGGTTGGGAAAAAATTATCGTTCTATCGTTATCGCAAGTTGAAAAAAGTTTTCGCGGTAACCACTGGGAATTGCATACAATCCTTTTAGTTTTTTCATTGGTTAATAAAAATGAGCATGCACTGCCTTTCAAACGCTAAAGAGCGGCGTCGAAACCAGCGACTGCCTTCGATTCCAGCCAGCAAATTTCAATTTTTCCCCATTTGAACCTTGTCCATAGAATGTTGAAAATAATCAGAGGGTATTATGGCCCTGAAGAGGCCTTTCGATAAGAGTTGTGATAGATGTGCTCAACGACTTCTGTGGGCATCGTTACAATATTCTGTATAGATCAAAATCAGTATTCTGTAATCAATTATTTCCGAAGAATATTTCACTCGTACTTTTGTGTTTTTATAATTACCTGTTAGGCTACTACAACAATTAGAATATATAATAGGGGCATTCTTTTTTAATGCTATTTATCAGAAATTTACGTCACTTCCACTGGTGTTACATAAAGATGGTTTCAATTTGAAAGGCTGTGTTTGTTGAAACAATTTTTTACAAGTTTATAAGAAATAAAAAGTATTTTTTAATCCAAAACATGCTTAAGTTATAAAATGTTGAATTTCATGACGAACCCCTTTTTCCAAAAACGTCGAATCCATAACGCACATACTCTCTGGAACGAAATGAGAATAATACGACGGAATTTCTAATTATTCAATCTAAATATTTCTAAATCATTGATAGTTTGAAATGAAAATCTAAAATCTTGACTCAGTGTCACATCACACAAACAAGATCACAGATCACCATTGTTTTTAGTAATTTTATTAGTAATTCTGCTTGTCAGGCTTATTTGAATTGGTAATAACACTGAAAAAGCGCAGAACAAAAGTTACCAGAGATAGCTCTCAAGTCGTTAAGCCTATGGGACACGGCAATGGAAGTGTCGTAGTCCTTGTGAGATATGTATGCGAGTATGCTAGCTGCTAGAGAACGAGAATAATCAGCATTAGTGAGGCAATCTTTTACTCGAAGATGCAGCGTTATTGTTCTGCTGTTCGTGGAAAACAGAGCTTCGTTTTATGAGGGGCGTAAGTTTTCTCCTTAAGAGCAGAATTGAAATCACATGATGAGCAAACGTTTGTAAAGCTCTAAGAAACAACCAGTGTTGGGCACGCAAGTTTTAAGACGTTGCGGCGCAACCGCAACACTACTAAAAAAGTTGCGACGCAACCGCAACAGCAACTTTGAAAATCCAAAGTTGCGATCGCAACCGCAACTCGCAACGGCAACTTTTTAATTATTAAATATAATTTTAATTGAATATTGTTCAATTTATTTTTACGTATTTATTGTTATGTATAAAATGAAATTAAGATGTTCAAAATAGTGCATTGTTTTACTAAAAAATTTATAGATCTAGTAAATGTGTGGACGATCTTTCAGTATCTTGATATTAAATGAAATATCAAGATACCGGAAGAAACGTTTCATTTGTAAATATAGCATGAACGATAAAATGAATTCCATTTTCTAATGATAATAACGTTGAAAAGGTATATAGCTCGTAGCTATAGTTTCATAGGAGTGCCGTATGTTTATTGCAAAAAAATGGGAAAGAAAGAAACGTTTCAGTTGTAAATATAGCATGAACAATAAAATGAATTCCATTTTCTAATAATAATGTTGGAAAGGTACCTAGTTTGTAGCTATATTTTAGCAGAAGTTCCGTATATATAGCAAAAATATTAGAAAACAGAAAAGTGCAGAACATTTATACAGCCTATATGGCGGATAAAGAAAAAACCTGTTCTCCTGTGCTTTGCTAATGTAATATTTGATATTCCTCTGCTTTTTTTGTTCCTCTGTTAAGATTTAATACTGGTTCATGATCTCAATATGACAATGTCAATGTACTGTAATGACGATCAACGTTGCATTACAAAAATGTTAACATTTCAAAATGTTTGTCTGAAAGCCGACCACGTCGTGGTCTCAAAATTTCTTTGCCTAAGGAGAAAAGTGAAGAGTCGTTCGACCGCAGCGCTCGATGGTATTGGCGTGTTAAATTGGATGAACGAAGCGACAAATTCACTTGAAGGTTATATGATGAGTTACATAAAATATACTTATATACTGTAAGCAAAGTGTATGTGCATCACTGTATCTCCTAATGCTAATAATAAACAGTTGCCAAGACGGGTTGTACCCTGTACTCTTTAGTTTCAAACGAGTATGGAACGCGTTTTAGACTCTATTGAAATCATTTTAGAAATTAAATAACCTTGGTGATGGTGCGGTTGCGAATTGCGGCCTGACACGACGAAAATTGTTGCGATCGCAACAGATTCGCAACTTTCCAAAAATTGTTGCGGCGCAACCGCAACCGCAACAGAAAAAGTTGCGATCGCAATTGCGGCCGCAACTTGTTGCGGCGCAACTGCCCAACACTGGAAACAACTGACCATAAAACTATTACGCAATATTAATCAGCACAGTAGATGAAATTGGACGATTTCTAGGAAATCTCACTTTTAGGATACAAAGGAAACCAACGTAGCTAATAAAATCATGATAAAAAACAAACGTTTCGGATCATAAAAAAATCCATCCTCAGTGTTCTGAAAATCAATGAGTCAAAGTATTAAAAACTATTTCTGAACTCTAATTTTCTGAATAAACCAACAGATAAAATATTGACAAAAAAAGATAAATAAAATACAATAGTAAAACAAAACGTATAAAACATCTTAACAAACAATAGAAAGTTTGACCGCCGTGTCACATTCATTTATGGACGGACGGTTTTTTAAAATGTACATCGATTCTAAAATGCGGAGATCGGATAAATTTGGGGTCGAGTCCAAAATTTTAAAATTCGTATTTGTAAAGAAATGGTCGTTGTCCAAACAATGTTCTCTTATAGACGAATTAGATGACTTAGTCAGGTTATCGCCCGTACGAAAGGAGACTCCCCTGTGTTGTGCACACCTCACAAACAATTGGAGCCCAGTGCTACCAATGTAAGATCGCTCGCAGCGGTCACACGTATATTGATATATCACTGAGGTGCGCAACATCACATCTGGGATATCCCTTCGCTTAAAGTATGACCCGATTTTTCTATCGTTTTTGAAGTACACACAAGGATGGATATGCGGAAAATACTTATTAATCGTTGACAATATTTCAAGATTCATTTTCCCTGTACGTGTTCCTATAAACGGTAACTGAAAATATAATCTCAACTTCGGCACGGAAAAACGTTTCGCTTCGCAGTAAACTTTCTCCCTAAAAATTTTCGTAACTCCGTAGTATAAACATTCTTAGGGAATTTATTCGAACAGAAAATTTTTTGTAAATAATTCATTTCTAAATGGAACAATTTGTAAGATGAAGATATTTCAAAAGCTCTGTGAATTAATGTTACGATGCCTGAAATTCTATATCTATTGAAAATGTTGCTAAAAAAGTATATTCCCAATCCTATAAAAGTAACTTTCCGAAACACCGAAGTCGAAAATTTCCGAAGTCGTGGTATATCAATATACGTGTGACCGCTGCGAGCGCTCTTACATTGGTAGCACTGGGCTCCAATTGTTTGTGAGGTGTGCACAACACAGGGGAGTCTCCTTTCGTACGGGCAATAACCTGACTAAGTCATCTAATTCGTCTATAAGAGAACATTGTTTGGACAACGACCATTTCTTTACAAATACGAATTTTAAAATTTTGGACTCGACCCCAAATTTATCCGATCTCCGCATTTTAGAATCGATGTACATTTTAAAAAACCGTCCGTCCATAAATGAATGTGACACGGCGGTCAAACTTTCTATTGTTTGTTAAGATGTTTTATAGGTTTTGTTTTACTATTGTATTTTATTTGTCTTTTTTTTGTCAATATTTAATCTGTTGGTTTATTCAGAAAATTAGAGTTCAGAAATAGTTTTTTATACTTTGACTCATTGCTTTTCAGAACACTGAGGATAGATTTTTTATGATCCGAAACGTTTGTTTTTTATCATGATTTTATTAGCTACGTTGGTTTTCCTTTTTATCCTAATCAGCACAGATTATACAAAAAACACTGTGAAAGAAGTCACTTGCTCGCTCTATCGAAAAATAAATCAGCATCATCCCAAATGTTTTTAAATATTTATTTCTCACAGGCTGTATAGAGAGAGCCCAGCTTCATTGGAGACAGCGCGACTACGTGACACTACGGAAGCGCTGCAGTTGTGAGTCACCGCCTCTCAGAGTCGTGACCTTGTCCGCATCAGCACCGTGTGTTGAATGCTTGTCACAGCCACAGACTTTTTCGAATTTGCTTCATGATCAGGAAGCGTCGCATAAAAACAAACGTCCCTGAACTAGTATTGAGCACGAGTGCGTGAGCACGAGTGCTTCAAGCGTGTTGAGAAACCCTGTGTCTAGGCCACAGGTGTGCGCATGCATCTCGCCTTGTGCAGCGCAATGTGCACCACCTGCTGGCTACGCTTTCTAAGCTGTCTCCATGCATCACTTATTAAACGTCGGGACTTTAATGTGTTCATCCTTTTCACCTGGATGTTGATAACTACTCTTACTCCATTCTCACAAAGAAGTGAACATGGCGTGTGATCATTAAGGGTTCACTTTGCTTACAACAGTCATTTTTTATTCAGTTTCCATATAGTACAAGTAATACTCATTTGCTGTAACACTAAACTTTAATTCCGCACACTATTCAAAAAGTCAAGCAACACACGCGTGCTTTGTAAGGTCACATCACTATTTCGGAAACCATGCATGCAAAATTTACCTAATACTTTTATCTCGCAAGAAAATTTGCTAAATTTCATTTTATACGTAGAATTTCATAGAACGAGTTTGCTAACACTGGTTTTATAAGTAATATTTATTTCATACCTAATCACCCGAGCAGAGCAAACTTCCGACGAGTTACGACTAGGGAATAGCTATTCCCTCCTTTAAGCAAAAGCTATTCTTCCCAACAGCTCAAAGATAGAGTTCGAAGCTCTATTTAGTTGGGAAATGAAAGATATTTGTTTACCGACTAATGTTCAATGTAACATTAGTCGGTAAACAAATATCTTTCATTTCCTAACTAAATAGAGCTTCGAACTCTAAGGCTTCAGCAAGAGGCGCTATTTCCCCAGTAGTTATAATTCCCATAAATATGTAGTCATTTTCATGCAGTCGCCGATAAGATAAACGTTGTCAGGATGATAAGCGAAAAAGATATGAAATCTCTCGCGAGGCGAGCTGAGGTACAAGCTAGCTTGGAGCTGCGAGGGATATCAGCTCGCTGATAATAAATTTTTGTCTGCGATTATACCACATTTGTGTGTCATGCACCACGGAATTCATGCGTCATATGCCGCGGTCAAACCATGAACACTTGCGTAGAAGGGATCAAGAACGAAGAACGTAACAATGCTTTCGACAAAATGAAATAATCTCCAAACCCTGTTAGCAACTGAAATTTTAGGATTCTCAAATGCTGTGAGGTGAGAGTAAAAAGCTGGTATTCTGACCATGTAGAGATATTCGAACACATTCACCACAGTAGCATTGGTACTGACTCATGTGCACCCATAGCCATAAATGTTAATTCAAATTTTTACACAGGTGCAAAGATTCAATTGAATTTTGGTAGAGTTTTTGAGAGATTTACTTGCAGGGTAACTTAAATAAGTGAACACTTCTCCATCAACTTCCGGTAGTTAGTTAAATAAACAAAACTTTCAAATTTGTGAAAGTATACGCTGCCAAAAATTTCTGATCGACAGTTGTTCAGAAATCTTCACAAAAATTTCTTCAGAAATGTGGGAAGTTTAAGACCATTCTAATTTCTTATTTTCACTAATTTTCAGAGACCAAAACATCTCATCGCATTCTTCTTTGCTCCACCTTCTTTATCTTTTTCCCACTCTTCGCCACTCTTCTATTTGAAACAAATTTGAGCCTCTGGATGTAACAATGTAGAATTCCGGATCTATAAAATTCCTGTTTTTCTTTCATTCTAACTGAACTAGTATTGTCCCAGCTTTGTGTGCCTGTGCGTGACTGGTGCATGCAGACCATTACGCATGATCTCCTCTCCCAACTGTTCTTTCAACAATATATCGTCAGTGATATTATGTCTTCTTTGTTAATTGTAGCTACATTAATTATCAAACCTTGATTACACAACAATAGGAATACATTGCCCTCGATCATTTGTTTCCACTAGTGACATGGTTATAACTATACCATGTGTGTGCATCAACTAAGGATCCTTACTTTAAGATATTTTAAAAAACCAATGATGAGCTGGTTGTATCATTTTTACAGGAAATTAACTGTTTTCCTTTCTTTCTTTCTTTTTTATACATCTGCTTTTACCGCAAGGTGTCACAGGCACACCCAGGAGCAGGTGACACGACGGTTCGTTGCATCGTTCAATACAGTTTCAAAATAACCGAGAATGGGAGGGAAAAATTTAGCACCGCAGATCAAAATGACTATCATACGAAGAAACACAAAACATTTAATTGCCATGGTATGAAACACAACTAACACTGCTTAGGTGAGAAAAATAAAAATGGACTTCCTATTGTGTTTCATTAACTCTGTAGCCCATTGCACAGTTTAATGGCATTGCTTTTGAATTACAGCGGTGAATAAGCGAACTGTCGTTTGTACCTTAACTACCCGGTAATTGGAAAGTATCTACCTGCTTAGAGAACACTTTGCATAAAATAAAAAATTTTGATGAAACTAGGCAATCACATTAAAATCGAGAGCCACAAATGATTCAACAAATGCAGTGGTGTTTCATGACAATCACTAAACCAGGACTTTTCAATTAGCAGCAACCAGCCCTAAACATGAGCCCAAAATCAAGAGCCGTAGCAGAATGCTCCATATGTCCGCCGTTTAGTCATAGGCATCCTTCAGCGTGGAGTGATGAACCAGCGCACGTAAACTGTGCCCCAACAATTTTCTGGCTGTTCTCAGGGATGCCTGTTTTCAATCCAGCAATGGTAAGAGGGTGACCCTGGGAGATGATGTTCATGCCGCACCCTAACAGAGGCACTGGGAGGCTCAGGTCAAGTCAGTGATGTGGCCCACTACTTGAGAAACGTATGTAATGATTGAGACGCTTCTTTATCTTTTTAAGAGCCTTGTGACATGAGCAGTGTCATGCAGAGTGCAGCTTCGTCAAAATGCTGCTCAATATTAACTGGAAGATAAAAAAGAAGTTTAGAGTCAGTACTACTCTTGCTGTTTAACAAAAGTACGCAGTGACCCGCCCTGAAAATACCGCTAGTCAAGCTCTTGCAAGTTGTGCAGTGTCTCCTTTCAGAACAAATGCTCGATAATTGCCAAACGCCGCTGCGAGTTTCGTGTCTCGCGTTCAACTAGTCAGACGAAAGGCAGGTGAGGTCTTTTGCTTCCTAACCTAACAAGTTGACTGCTATGTGTTCAACTGAAGTTCAAAATTCAACTCAAATTTAAAATCAAATGTTAAAAATGTTATAAATAGCAAACATTAACATTAACTGGGTATATTAAATACCATTAATTTAAAAGATTGCTAAAAAATTATCAAACGATCCATCGATGGGTCGTTTTGGAAAAACTCAAGGACGACCCACCGGTGGGTCGTATCGCAAGCAAAGTGCTAAACGCACTGACGCGTCGTTACTACTCCAACGCTTATAGGTATTTATCAGGATAGGTAGCGCGTTACTAACGTTAACCTATTTATAACTATAGCGTAGCGTCATCAGCTTATGTGTATTACATTGGACGATACCAGAAGCTGAAATGTGACAATTTTCAGTTAGAATCGAGCGCCGGAGTATCTGAACTAAAAAGCAGATGCTTGCACACCAAATTTGTTTTCACGCATCCTACTTCGGCTTGTGAGAATAATGGTGAGCAGTTTATAGGTGAGGGTTTTTTCATGTTACATGTGGTAATTACTACATATAATATCTTTAGAAGTTGATTTCAGGATATGAAAATTAGATATTGCGCAAGGACGAAGGCGGATGAATTTACCGATTACAGTTTTTCTCAAAAATAGTCAAATGCCCCCGGGCTCGTCTTCGTCACACGTGTTACTTGTCACGTAGACGGGATTTCCTTGTTTCGAGATGTGCGTTTTTGTTAACAAAGCTCGCTGAAATTGCACGACAAAAGTTAATTCAGCCGATAACTATCATAAGAGTATAGTGAGTGAGAATGTTCGATCTTGAGTTTGAAAACATAAAGTGACGTATTCTTAAATATGTTCGCGTTATTGGATAGATTAGATACGCCCTGCCTTATCTTCCAATAAAACTCTTGGATACATTTCTGATTTTTGAATTTGTGAAAGAGAGGACAATCATTGACTTTCTAATTTTCGCTGCCTAAACATAGTTAATTAGATCAAAATAAACAATTTTTCTTTCATACACTTTTGGGGGAAAATGAATATATAACGAGTTATAGCGGTAGGTTTAGTTTCGTCTTGGATGACGAATGCGCTCGAATAAACAGCTACTCATCGATTTTCAAATTTTTGTTGCTTGAACCATGGTAATAACATCGAAATAAACTACTTTTCTTCTATACATCTTTTGCGGCAAATAAGTATTTTACGAGTTAGAGCGGTAGATTTTATTTTTAGCGCGATTCAGCTGTTAGAGTTCGTTTGAATACTTCGTAATTTATTATCAGCTCACCCCACGGAGCTTGCGGAGCCTGAACCCACTTCTAAGATCTTTTAGTTAATAACACAATAAAGTTTATCACCCAAAAATAACGAGTTATAGTAGTATGTTCACTTTCGGCTTAGATGGCGGAAACGCGCTCGAGCATTCTAACGCATCGGAAGGGAGCGTCCATTGCAGTGTTCCGATTCGACGCGCTCGATTAATTATTTCCCGCTTCAAACACTGGAGTTGCGGTAACTAATTTACCGCTATAACTTGTTAAACACTCATTTGCCACCGAAAGTGCATTGAATAAAAATTGTTTATTTCGATCTAATTAACTATGTTTAGGCATCGAAAATTGAAAAATCGATGATCGTCTTTTCCTTCATATTTACCCTGATTTTTGTCACAATATTGTCGTAAAGTATATCCTCGACGAAGATTGCCATATTAATTTTCCTTCGAAGTGGGGGCCGAAACAACGATGTAGGGAGCTGCATTTTCTAAGAATCACATTGATGTTAATTAAACCTTGCTCTGTTCGAAGTTCTGCTACTTGTTCACTCGTTGCACCACATACGAGTGTCTCTAACTTCACATGTTCTGCTGCCTCTAAAGCACTTCTTCCTTAAATAATAGCATAGCGTAAAGAGGAAACCAATGTTCGAGTTGTTGAACTCGGATAATGGAATAATTTTGTTACTGTACCTAACCTTTGTCATTCCAACTCTTACGAAAAACTCGCACTGTAGCTAAAAGATGAATTCCAGCACAAGTTTTTCGTCGATGACGTGCTTCGTTCGGGAAGGATTCCTGGCTTGATTCTCGGCCAATGCCAGCCCAGAGATCGTCCTTGTTTGGAAAAGTAAAAATTCATCCACAATTCCCCACTCCACCTTTGTGTCGGAAATGGGTACCGGCTCGACGGGGCGTTACCGTTATTGCGTCCTGGTGTTAGTTATGAGGTCTTTGAAAAAAACTATGTAGAATACATTTATCAGGCAAGATTGGAATAAAGCGTACTTTTTAATTTAATAAACGAGTGTTGATCTTAGACAAAACGTGGTTGTCTAATCTGGGCCAAATTGTACATCATTATAGCAGAAGTGGTAGCGCTGGTGTAAAAAGGCCTATCATTAACAAGGGAATTTAAATTCTGCTTAAGCTCAGTCACCGCAATTATGTGCAGTGTGGGCACCAGAGTTTGCGTGACCGAACATCAATTAACATGGGTCCTAGTTGTTCGGCTCCTAGTTCCATTTGCTGGTAACGAGAAGGCCTACAGTTGATCATGTAATGTGAAGAAAGGCTTCGCGGTGCTGCTAAACTATGAGGTCTACCACCACATATCGCCTACCCAGGTGAAGTTTGAGATGTAAAAATTGTTTATCGTTGAAGTAAATGTATGCAAATAAGTAATATTAAATAGTAACCTAACATGACGCTATGGTACTAGCTAGAGGTAGATCACATGCGATTGTGCGGTAGACCCCACGCTTTAGTGCGGTAGACCTCATGCTATAGTACTGGCTAAGGGGAGACCTCACGCTATAGTACTAGCGAGAGGTAGACCTCACGCTATAAACAAACAAACAAACATCGGCATCTACTGATGCTTTATTTCCAATTCAAGCCTGATGCATATCACCTTGTACATTGGTTTTTCAAATGCCTTATAACTAACACCAGGACGCCATGACGCTTTCCCCCAGTCAAGACCGGTACCCATTTCAGACACCTGGGTAGAGTGGGGTATTGGGCTTAGAATTTTTTCTCCTATACCCAACGGAGAAAATCTCCACCAGCGCCGGGACTCGAACCCTCGTTGCTCGCACGGAGGCAGGTCCTAAAGCCACACGGCCATGAAGAGCACACTATAGTACTAGCTAGGGGTAGACTTCACGCTATAGTACTAGCTAGGGGTAGACCTCACGCTATAGTACTAGCTAGAGGTGGACCTCACGCTACAGTGCTAGCTAGAGGTAGACCCCAGGCTATGGTTCTAGCTAGAGGTAGACCTCACGCTATAGTACTAGCTAGAGGTAGACCCCAGGCTATAGTTCTAGCTAGAGGTAGACCCCACGCCACAGCAGCACCGGTCGGATGCGTGGCGTGCATGCGGCAGGCTCACGAGGATCCCTGTGAGGGGACAGCGGCCCGGCCAGATCAATACTGAAACGCGGACCATCCACGCGAGAATCCAGCGGGATTATCGTAATTGCTGAACAACAGCGCTTGCAAGCAAATATTTGTTATTACTATGCTATTTACAATGCTTCAGTGATGGCCCAATTAGAATTAGAATGTTCCCTAGAAAGTCCATTGAAAAATACGGTTTTCTTTAGAAAAGCGTGCGGATTTGAGGCATTGCTGCAGCACCTTTGATCATCAACTTTTGCTCGTATAAATTGCACTTAAAATCTGAAATTTATGCAGAACGTGTGAACTTGTCTCAAGCTCTGCAGTATGTGAGCTAATGTATTACAAAAGACATTAACAATTTTTAGATCAAATATTTGGAAAATGATAATCGATGTTAATTTTTTGATAAAAAGAAATGGACGAGATGGACGAGAAAAGATTCAATCGGTTATAAGATGTGCGTTACTGTATCATTGAAACCTCGTGCTGTGTGTGTGTGTGTGTGTGTGTTGCTGTATGTGTGGTGTGTTGTTTTATGCTTGTGGGATATGGTGCTATTCTGAGTGGGGTGTGTGGTGGGTGCTGTATGTATGCGGGTAATGTGTTGCTGTACGTGTGTGTGTGTGTGGCGCATTTTGGTGAAAGATTCAGTTTATTCATCCCTCTGAGTTCAAGTTCACTCGGTAATGTTTAAACGAGTATTGAATTCTGTTGCGATATCCTGCTAAGAACGTAATTACCGAAGTCGGCAATGCTCGAGGTATTTGACGCAACTTAACACGTAAAAATAAGCCCCAGTTATTCAACTGGCCCGATGCTTGATATCAGTTATGAACACCAATGAATAATGGAATAAATAATTGAGGCACACATGAGATGATGCCGGATAACTCTACGTAGAACGAGGGAAGTTCGCTTCAGAGACGCAACAAATACAATTTGTCTCGTGAGGCGACCTGCCTCGCATTCCGCTGACTCGCGCACTCCTCACCTCTCGCTCGTCCTGCTGTGCTTATTTGGCAGCGCAGAATAGCAAGATCATGAAGTCGTACTTTCATGCCATGTGTTGTCATCAGAACATGCAGCCGGGAGAGCCACTACGTAAAAGTGGATGTTGAAGTTTACGTTGTGGAATACGTAAAACGCTCCTCATGGTCTGACTGCCATGAGGTCTGATTGCCATGAGGAATGAACGGCGCAGATGGGATGAAAATAATTGAACTTTTCACCCCTGCGGAGGATACAACTATCGTATCGATGGGAGTTAGGGCTCCCGAGGAAATGTGTGAGGGGCCGAGCTGAAGGTTAGGAAGGCTATATGATGGAATAAAAAAGGTGTTTGCTTCATTGCGGATCATTTAGTTTTGGTTAACGTCTTTCCTGTTTCTCAACACGTTCTTCTCTCTTCAACTTTATCTGCTTCATACACTGACTTTCTAACTTGTCGTTTCTGAGCGGAGGAATTCAAATAGTGTGGGAGCACACTTTATGCGTAGATTCCCCGTTCTCACCATACCAAATGTAGGTTTCCCCTCATTGCCATGAGGTCTGATTGCCATGAGGTCTGATTGCCATGAGGTCTGATTGCCATGAGGTCTGATTGCCA
>JACJUY010012147.1:10323-23248 GCA_014220935.1 Platorchestia sp. MABIK | reverse complement strand
ACAGTGCGTTTTGGCTTAGTTTTTTTGGTGATATAAGGTGCGCATTCATCGAGGGCTGCTGTAAAGTTCTCGCACACATGTGGTCATAGTTCTGATATACGTAGTCCACTGCAGCGGGTCTCAAAAATTGGACGAATAGCCAGAAAATTCTAGGTTACTGTGTATGGGGTTTCACAACTGAGCAGCAGAGTTCCAGGAAACATGCGTGGCTTGCCTTTCCGTACACCGCATTCACTCGAAGGTTTACAAATTCCACACCGTCATCTACATATCTCGAGGAGCTCCCAAAATCAAACTGTCATTGACAAAATACCTCACGGCTCCACTTAATCATTTTACTCGAACGTTACTGCAAGTAAAGACATCACATTCAGTTCATTTCTTTTCTCTCTCTCTCAGACGGAAGGTCTTCATGCCATAGGAACTGGAAGAGCAATAAGCCAATAAATTCACCTTTGCGGTGATCCACAGCTTTCATTTCAGCCTCTAGTAGAGACAGAAATTAACACAGACTGCATAGAATAATAAATATATTCATAGCACGCAACACTATGAAAACCCCAACATGAGGTGTTGCATCAATGTAGAGTGTTGCGCACAATAAACTCCTAAGAAAAATGAAGAATAGAATGAGAACACTTCTCACTGGCTACTAAACGTCACTGTTCTGCAATAGCAGTCAGTAGATTTGAGAGTGAAAATCATCTCAAATGCTTACTCCGATTTGATGGCATTTTGTTAAGTCAACCCACTGAGGAGAAATGAATTGGATATTAAAACTCTACCGTGCAAAGAAGACTCCGTAAGGAAGGAAACACTGTGGGGCTGCATCATTACGAAAAGGAGTAACAAAAATATTCAGCGACATGTGAGAATTCACTATTCTGTCACCAATTTTATTTTTCAAAGACAATTTCTCAACGTCAGAAAAATCCCAAATATTTCCTTCGTAGTAACCTACACGCATCTTTTAAACCCACACAGAGTAACGGCATGTTTGTATAAGTAATCCTATCTATCATCCCAGTACTCTGTTCAGCTCGACAACTTGGGAGCACCGGCGTCATGGTGGCCGCGGTGGGGAGGTGGTAGCAGCCACTAAGGCAACTGGCCTCACAAACTAAACTTCCAAGTGCTTCAACAAAGTGAAGGAAAGATAATTTGGAATTACTGGGAAAACATTTAGCCAGCAAACTTCACATTCAGAAGACTAAGTTTGTATTTCTTCTAATCCTGACACAAAATTCAAGGGCTGCTTTTCTATAGTTTATATAGAGCTGCTGAAAACACGAGGGGACTGAACAACCGTTGCAATCAAGAAAACTGGGCGGCAAACGAGAACTAGGCTGCAAACAAGAACTAGGCTGCAAACAAGAACTAGGCTGCAAACAAGAACTAGGCTGCAAACAAGAACTAGGCTGCAAACAAGAACTAGGCTGCAAACAAGAACTAGGCTGCAAACAAGAACTAGGCTGGAAACAAGAACTAGGCTGGAAACAAGAACTAGGCTGGAAACAAGAACTAGGCTGCAAACAAGAAATAGGCTGCAAACAAGAACTAGGCTGCAAACAAGAACTAGGCTGCAAACAAGAACTAGGCTGCAAACCAGGGTTGCGGAGTCGGAGTCGCCGGAGTCGCATGTTTTAGGGTGGAGTCGGAGTCATTCATTCGGATGTGGTGGAGTCGAGGCTGGAGTCGCTATTTTTTGGTGTCTTCTATTCAAAAATCTTTGCAAAAATTATTCAAAATTGTTTAAAACCGAAAGTAAACAAAACAGAGTTAAAATATTTTACTGAAAATCTACAAAAATACGCAATGTTTTAATTGATCATTTTGTTCGAGGTTCGAAACAGCGTAACCTATCACTAAATACGATCAATGGTCATTGATGTCAATGGTCATTGTGGGTTCGGACACATATACTCATATATGTGATACCCACGAGTGCGAGGTATAATTTTCGTACTGGAGCAATAATGCATATATTACAGTGAACAAGCCGGAACTAGTAATTGAAAGCAATGCAAATTCATTCTGGTTTTGTTTCTGTTTCTCTCATTCCCCCTTCAATTAGTACATAGGATCTAGAAACTAGTAGTTAATGTGTTGCAAGTTACTTGCAGAACAGCTCAGCTGAAGTAATACATGGTACTCACATAAAGAGTGGTCACTCTGTACGCTCTTAATGTGTCTATATTCTATACCAGTGGTTTCTTAAAACGATTTTTGCTAGTCTTTCTTTTTTATGTTGCTTTGGTGTATAGATTGATAATGACTAGTCTTTGCCAAAAACCGGAGCTATGGTCTGATACATAAAGAGTTCTAGTTTTCAGGTTACGTAATGGCTATTGAAAATGAAAATTCAATTATCTTATTTTCATGTTAATAACTGTAATATTAGTTGATTTTTTCAGCTATATGTAGTACCTGTGTACTTCAAATTTATTTCTTTGTTTTGTCTTGTCGAAATTCTAGCCGTTGCTCGAACGCTGAGGTCCATTGCGGATTTTGTAAGGCAGATTTAAGAGCCTTCGGCAATAAAGTTCAAGGGCTGTGATTCGCTTGATCAGCCTAAACATTAATAACGCTGGTAATTTAAGACTAAGCGGAGCAATGGCGGGGGTTTCTCACATCTTCGGCGAAAACCGTACATGAAAACTAAAAATGTTCGTCTGCTCTTCTTGCAACGAGTCCCAAGCCATAGCAAGAGATTCGGGGAAGCTGACGAGGGTGTCAGCCAGAGGCCGACACGACAGCCTGAACTAAGCCGTGGGCGTGTGTGCACCTCCTTATGTGTGCCGCTGCTCTACGGCAATCCGACCCTCGCTACAGGGGACTCTTGTGTCCTTGACAGCCGGCTACATTGAAGATTGTTCGCCTGAACATAATTTTCGAAATCTTCAGGTGAGCCCTGTGCCTTTATGTTCCGCTTGTCCTTAATTATCTATATTCTAGCGTTACCGGCCCCAGATGGGTGCCAGGCAAATGTGTGTGCAGTAGAGCCCGTTAATTCTGGGTTAGTTTCCACTGGTCGGGTGGTTTGCGCACAGTCTACTTCCTTATCTTTAGGTCAAGTTAACATGCATTAATAATGAAAATTTCTGCTCATTTCTAAAGTTGTTCCTTGAAATTTGTTTGGTTCTTCAAGAGTTATATTGAATTTTATCATTTCATTTTCATGTTTAATTTTTTTTTTCTGATCACTCCAAAGTTCCTAAGTAAGCATAAGCTGAAATTGAAATTTTCATAATTATGTTTTCACAATTTTCAAATCTGAAATAGTGTATGTTTCTCAGCATTATATAATTAATGACTTTTTCTTAAGAAAGTTTTGGAAATTTTGTAAGGTAATCAAAATCGATATACGGACACTTGAAAAACTAAAATACAATGTGAAAGAGCTACAATGAAAAAAAATTCACAACACTAGCAAATACCTCACTTAGTTACACTCAAATTGTAACTGAAAACAATGCACCATCTCTGCTGCAATGATTGTTGGATTCCTGCGATCGGACAAATTTTCTTGCTGAAAACGTTCCAAAAAGCACCAAAAATACGAAATGAAAAGAACGTGGGCGTTTATTAAAATAAGAAAGCGTCAAATACATAGGAAAAAGTCAAACAAGAATAAAAGACAGTATCATACTACACACAGAGAAGCTAAAAGTGGCTTTTATTCGTAAACAAAACGTTCCGAAAATGTCAGGCCCCTGCGGCGAAAGCAGAACAACTTTGGCCTATTGTAGCCGAGATATAAAATTGTTTGAGTACAATAAGTCACATTTTCTGCATTGTTACCCCGCAGAGTGTATGTAAATACAGAGAAGAAAAGGCGGTGTGCAAATCTTGCCTACCTTATCTACATGTATGTGTGATTTGACATAATTTTGGGGATTTTGAGCATAGTATTTGAATCAACTATTGTAATTTCGTTGAATCGGAGCATATTTAGGAATAAATAGGAAAAACTGTTGATGCATATCTATGCTTATCAGGAGATGCACTGCCTACTTTGCCTTCCCAGAAGACACCTGTCAGGAATATTAATGTTTATATGTATATAATTGTGTACACAACCTGTCATAAATGACGTGATTCGATATTGTCGTTAAACAAATCTTCCAGATGTGGATGACAAATAAATAAATCCATCCTAATAGTAGCCACGATTAAAATATTATTGTGCTTGTGCACTGGTGAAACTTGTATCACATATACGATCATTAAGCAACCAACCAAGACGAACCAACCAATTTTATTTGTTCAATACTGAATTGAACATTGTAATAACATAGAAGATATGCACAGCAAATACCCAAATCTATTCATTAATTTATCCGTGTAAGGAGACACTTGGCATTTCATTAAGAAAAATCAACACTATATAGGGTGTTTTTTTTGTGCGGACAAATTTCAATCATAGGTACAAAAATTCAAAATTAATCGATTTTCACGAATGATAAAATGCCGAAACGCCTTAGTTTTCGAGTTATAAGGACTTTAAGAAATTTCAAAACTCAAAGTAGGAGATCACGAGCGCGCCACTAAAGCAGTTTTTTGTTATTTTTACGATAAAACCAGCAAGCATTTTACAATTACGAAAAATTTGCAATTTGAAATTTCGTTTGGAAATTAACACTGAGTCACAAATGATAAACGATAGTAGCTATTTCATTAAATTAATAAAACGTGCAAACATTATTCAATGCTTAATAGCTTGAAACTGCATATACTTATCCTAACCGTAAAATGCTTGCAGTTCTCATAGTAAAAATATCAAAAACCTGTTTTAGTGAGGTAGGAACTTCAAGACTTCACCTTCACCTTTTCACCCATCAAGACTTCACCTTTTTCACTTCAAATTAATCTAAGTCAAGGTCAATTTGATCCAAGTCAAGATCAATTTAATCCAAGTCAAATTCAAATTAAAGCAATCCTAAGTTAAGTTAAGAATTGATGGAATCACTCGTTAATTTGAGCGTTTTTGGGATTAAATATGCCTTTATTTTATGTAATGAGCAAGACAATCGTTTTTCTTTTCTGCAAGGAATACATAAAATTTTCGCCGGTGTCCGGTTTTTCAATCTAAAGACAAGCTGTCGTAAAATGTGCTAAGTCCCCAGCATCAAGAGGCAGAGTGGGATTCAGATCTTTGAGCGGCGTAAAAGATACAAGTCAATTATAAAAACTTCGTATTATACTACTCACTAAAGTTTTTTTAAAATTCAGCATTTATGGCAGTTTGCATCCATTCAAATTTTTATATTCAAAAGGTAATTTTACGTTAAACATATATAGTAGCATCGAGGAATTATTTATACTCGTATAGAGATTTACATGCGTGAAATTTCACTTTATCACATGTATCAAATCATATATACATGCTACTAAATAAGATTATCATTGGACGATTTGTAGATTTAATTCGTAAAAATATAAAGCAACAAAGTCCTTTTTCGCTCGTCCAAACGATTTTCGTAAAAAGAAGTTACAATTTATCTCATCTACAGAGATGATATATTTGCCTTGGCCTATTAATTTGAAGGGATAGCAACATTTTTATTGCTAATGCAGGAATGTATCTTAAATAAAAACACCAAGGTTGCTACTCTCCAAGTCAACATTGCTAAAATTATTTATTGCTGTTAAAAGTTAAACGTTTCGAGCACCGATAGGGAACATCATCAGTACAAGTTCGTCTGTAAAGCTTTTAGCTTCAGCCAACCATCAGAATGATTTAAGAATTTTAGAGTCCTTATACATTTTTAAACTTAGGCCGCCTCTTAATGAAACCAATAGTGCCCACCCTTTGTACATAGTTTCCCCTTGATTTTAGCAGTAGTATTTCTTTAATTCTGTGTTTATTTCCCGTATACTTTTATCTATTCATCTCTGTTTTGTCCTTTGCAGACAAACTGGTACTGATGGTGAGCCTGGTGCTCGAAACGTTTACCTTTTAACAGCAATAAATAATTTTAGCATTGTTGACTTTGAGAGTAGCAACCTTGGTGTTTTTATTTACGATTCGTCTGCGTAAGAATGCAGTTAATGATGTTCTTCAATGGGAATGTATCTGTGTAATGTACTCATATCAATTGTTTTCAAACGGAATCGTACATAAGTACTCAGTGAATCGATTTTGTATATTTCTCTTAAAGACTAAATCTACATAACGTCCAATAGTTCGCTTATATATTCGCATGTATTTGATTTCATACATGTGATAAAATGAAATTTAAAATATGTGAATCTCTAAATGAGAGTAGAAACCTCCCCGATACTGCAATGTGAAACATAAAATTACATTTTGAACATAAATATTTGAATGGATGCATACTAACATTGATGCAGAATTTAAAATAACTTTAATTAATGAGTAGTACAATACAAAGTGAAGTGGTTATATTACATATTTGACTGGTATCTTTAACGCCGCTCAAAGATCTGAATTATACTCATTTGCACATTTTCCGACAGCTTGTCTTTAGATTGTAACACAGGCGAAAGTTTTATGTATTCCTTGCTAAAAAGAAAAACGATTGTCTTTCTCATGACATCCAATAGAAACATATTTAATGCAAAAAACTCTCTAATTAATGAGTAATTGTGTCAATTTTTAACTCAACCTAAAGTTGGATTAATTTGAATTTGACTTGGATTAAGTTGAACTTGACTGAGAATAATTTGAACTTGACTGGAATTAATTCGAACTTCACTTGGATTTATTCGAATTTGACTTGGATTAAAATGAATTTGACATGGATTAAAATGAACTTGACTTGGATTAAAATGAACTTGACTTAGATTTATTGAAGTGAAAAAGGTAGCGCCAAAATTGGCGCGCACGTGGTATCATATTTTAAGTTTCAAAGTTCTTAAAGTCCTCACAACTCTAAAACTAAGGAGTTTTGGGCATTTAAGCATTCGTGAAAATTGATTAATTTCGAGTTTTCAACCTACGGGAAAATTTTTCCACACAAAATAAACTATACATTTTGAAACGCTAGGTGTCTCCTATGTTAATACAATGGGAATTAGCTTGAATGGATAGTATCATACATACCATTCAAATGATGTGAAATACCTAACATCGCCTCACTTTTGTGAGTAAGTAAAAAAAATTTTGCTTGAAAAATGATTCTATCGTTGAGAAAATGCAGCTTATCGTGGAAAAAGATATGGCAAATTTGTTGATGAAAACTTCTTTGCAAATAATAATTTGAAATATAACACACAGTTGTTGCTTGCTTGATTGGTGTGTACGTCTGTGATGTTCATCAGGATGCTAATTGACCGTATCAGTGGTAAGAGTTTCACCAGTGCACAAGTACGAAAATGTTTTAATCCCTGGTACTATATAGGGTGGATCTATTTGTTTATCATCTAGATCTTGGGACTTTTTAAAGAAAACTATCGAATCCTGTCATTATTGAAGAATCAATGTACATTAGTAGATATACATTAGTAAAACTTGATTTTTATCATTTGATTGCCAATTTAAAAGTCGTTCGTAAATAAAGATCATAATAACCATATGTACAGGTTGCAATACTTGCAAGCAGTAATATTTATCTTATAAATTGTGAATAGGTGGAGTTGGAGTCACAAAATTGTGATTAGGTGGAGTCGGAGTCGGAGTCGCAAAATTCTGGAAAGGTGGAGTCGGAATCGGAGTCGCAAAATTCTGAAAGGGACGGAGTCGGAGTCGGAGTCGCAAATTTATTCCTCCGACTCCGCAACCCTGATCGAGTGACAAGGTGGGCAACCAGGTGGTGTGTGCAATGAGGGTGCTGGACGCAACCCGTTAATTAAGTTAATTAAATTAACGAAGGACGTTAGTTGAAATTTGCGACGGAGAAGGAGGCAGCCTCTGTGAGAGGGTGCAGAGTTTGGAGGACCGTGTGGTCAAGAACTGCGTTCAGAGTGTTAATGAACGGTTAGGTCTACCATGTTCTGTACCTCTCATCAGTTGCTCAAGATGTGAGCTTAAGGGGAGTGACTGAGGAGATGGTAGTTAGTGTGGAGTAGTGCAGTGTCTCGTAGGTCTCCTGCGCAGGAACAGTAGGCTGGGTTACTGTGCACAGGCTAGAGAGCGTATTTTTATACCCATGCAAGGCCGTCACAAGCTAAGTATCACAAGGAGAACCCTGAACAAGTTAGTCTCTACCATACTCAGACCTCAGCTCTGGCGCCTGAGTGCACGTCTGAGATATATAAGCACCTTGACATAGGAGTCTTTTAGTAACTAAATGAACAAATGCTCTTTATGTGAAGACTTTTGCAATCACTGGCAACATGCCAGGGTTAAGATTTAAGTGGCTAAGTCTATGTAACAGTTCAGCAAAGGAACATACACCAATTCTAAAAATAATGANNNNCACAATACAAAAATGATATCCTTTTTCTACTCATCATGCTGCTGTGTTTAAATTACCAACATTTCAACTGTTTGTCAGTTGAGGAGTGGTAACTTAAGAGATCTGTACACTCAATGAAATAAATTAAAATTGAAGGAGAGTTATTGATATCTATAACATGTCATCACCACAGAGAACTTGACGATTGCTGGCAACGTTGCAAGAAATAAGTACAGTGATGAGCTTGATTTGATTTTAAACTATGAATGGTTAGTTTGAGAGTCTTACTCTACTTAGCCGCTAAATAATATACACAGCTAGAAATGTGGTGAATTTAAGCATGGCTATATTTAAAAGTCAAAAAATATATATTAGGCTTCACAGACTGGCTGTCAGTTGGGTGACTGCAGCTACAGATTGTTTACCTAAACTTATGACGCAGCATGTTAATCTAGTTTATTAAATCTAACTAGGAGCCTAATTTTTACAACTAGGACTTGCAGGTTGAGTTAGCTATATTACATACAAAAACCAAGTAGCAATAATACCTAACCTAATACTGACATTTACAGCTTGGCACAACAACAGAGAATTGAGTTTGCAAGTTGCATTTAAACCCACTAGAAGAGAAATGAATTTGAGCGTGCTTAGGCAAAGCAATGGGTTTCGCTTGATAGATCTGGTTGTATCAATTTCTAACTTATATATACAAACCTACAAATAATTGACTCATTACTTTGTGAGCAGGCACCAGCAAAAGCGATTGATTAATTCTAAGTGAAAATTCTAGATCACACTTACAAACCTACAAATTCTGCCTAGCAGCTCTGAGTCACAGCATAATAATGAGATAAGGCATCTGTTCACTTGTAATAGTAAGTGGAACTGCCTACTAACATACTTGACTTTACTGATGCAGAACACAGAATCTGTTTTCAAATTATTGAGGTAAATATTGAAAACTAAGCATTTAACTAGTACACAAAAACACAATGGACAAGATGACACATAACAATGGAAATTGAAGTCTCACTAGTCAGGAGTTGAACGAGATCTATCGACACAATGAGGTGTAGTTTGGGAATGACGCTGGTGGGACGCTATAGTTCCCGACGCTATGGCCACAAGAGGGCGCCGATGGAAATTGTGTTACGGTGCAAATATTTTCGGGTAACATTTTTAATAGATTGTCGAAATTCTAGCCGTTGCTTGAACGCTGAGGTCCCTTGCGGACTTTGTAAGGCAGATTTAAAGGCCTTCCGCAATAAAGTTCTTGGGCTGTGAGCCACTTAATCAGCCTAAAATTTAATAACGCTGGTAGTTTACGACTAAGTGGAGCAATGGCTGGGGTTCCTCACATCTTCGGCGACAAACGTATATGCAAACACTAAAATTTTCGTCTGCTCTTCTTGTGACGAGTCCCAAGCCATAGCAACGGATTCGGGCAAGCTAACGTGCGTGTCTGCCAGAGGTTGACACGTCAGATTGAACTAAGCTGTGAGCGCGGGTGCATCTTCCTTTGTGCCTCCGCAGCACTCCAGCAAACCGCCCTCGCTACCGGGGACTCTTGCGTCCTCGACAGCCGGCTACATTGAAGTGTTCACCTGAACATAATTTTCGAAATTTTCAGGTGAGCCCCTAAGCTACTCATGCTCCGCTGGTCGTTAATTATCTTTATTTCAGCGTTATCGGCCCCAGATGGGTGCCCGGTAAATTTGTGTGCAGTAGGGCCCGTTAAATTCGGGGTTAGTGTCCACTAGGTCGGGTGGAAGCACACAAATTTTCATTCGAAAATTATGCTGAAAATTATTCTACTTCCAACTTAATTTAAATCTCTTCAATCATTTTCGAAATTTTTATTCGAAAGTTATGAGGTAAGCCTTGTTGCCTATGCGCAGTTTTGCCTAAAAGGCAATTCAGCCGGCTTGACCTCAGCATCAGCTAGTGATGGTAGAGCTTGGCTAGAATTCGACAGGTTAAATCCTAAAATCTATCTATTCTCTTTTTAAATTTTTTGTGAAAACAAAAAAAAAAAATTTTTAAAAGCCGCTGTCCGGAGTAGCGAGGGCCGGTCTCAGTCTCATTAGATATAAAACGAGTGTAACCGGTGTTGCGTTGTAGGTCGAGGTTCCTTTTTTTTGTGTTGCTTTAGAACCTTACAATTCTTACAGGTTCTGGCCTCTGTTGAATCTCGACTTACCTTTATTAGGTTCACTCATTAAAAAAATATAGTTAACTATTAAAAAAAAACCTTTAATGTGTAAACGTTAAAAATAGGAATGGTGTAAAGGTAAAAGTGTATGTGGGGAAAATGTACTGTTTGTGTATTTCTATTCATTAATGTATTTTTCTATGATGTTTGAAGGGATGTAACTTGTCCACTCTAGGGTGTAGACGTGACTCTGTTAATTTTCCTTTTTCTGATAAGCATTGAAATTTGATTTGATTATGGAAATTGAAAATTATTCTGCCTTAGCCTTAAGCATTAAATTGCGGGGCATTAAATGTAGCATTACCGCTCTTAGAAAAAAAAAACACTTTCACCTAGCTGTGAGACTGCCTTTCTCGTTGAAGCTATCCCTCAGTTGAGTGGACTGCTGCAGTCCTTTAGACTATTGTCCTCTACAATTCCTATTGATATTGTGTCCCGCCACCCGACCGTGCGGCGTAACTTGCCGAATTAACGGACACTGAAGACATAGACTTACCTAACACCCATAGTGGGGTCAGGGAACGCTGTAATTTTAAGGCAATTTGAATGACAAGCGTAACAAAAGAAAGGAGGCTCACCTGAAGGTCTTCGAAGAGAATATTCAGGCGAATACGTCTCCAATTAAACCGGCTATCAAGGACACTAAGTCCCGGATGCAGGGGTCGGTTGAGGCCAGAACCCGCATAGCACCAGTTAGATGCACTCGCGGCGACGACCAGGTTGAAACTGAAGTGGCAACAGGCTGCGGCCACCTCCATAGTTTGCTCGAAACCGTGGCTATGGCTTCGGACTCGAGCAAGAAGATGAAACGAACGATTTAATTAAGTTCGCTGATATTAGTTGCCAAGGAAGTGAAGCACCCCCGCCATCGCTCCGCTCTGTCATAAATTGCCAGCGTAATTGCCTGTTAGGCTTGGTTAAATTAATGAAAACCTTTGTCCTTTATTGTGCAAGGTATTGCCTGTCTTGCACAGGACTTCAGCAACGAGCGATGGCTGGATTTGCGACACAATCCCGGCAAGAGAAAAAACGGAGTTTTCGAAAGAAACTTCCGTTACACAAAAACATTTACCCATTAAAGTTACCTTCCATCGGAAACATGGAAAGTACATTCACAATAGTTATGCGCATATACATTTAAATAGCAAACAAATATAAAAGGAAACTATAAGTGACCTTTTTTAGTCAACTGGGCCAGCTCACTACGTTGCTGGCGCGCTGCCTGCCTTTTAGGGCGGGCAGCTGACGCAACTTCGGGTTCCTCGGAACTGTCCGAGGAGTCCGATTCAGAAGAGTAACGCTGACCTCCAGGGCGCTCAAGAGAAAGAGAACTACCCTCAAGAGAAAAGGAACTCTCGGGAGGCTCGAGACGAGGATGAGACTCCTCACTCGAGCTCCCCTCTGCGCTTTCCCACCCCTCCTCTGAAGCAGTGTCAGAAACAGCTAACTCCAGAGGGTATAGAAGAGAAATTTTAACGGCAGTTTCAGAGTTATCAGCTTTGACGATTCTAACAACTCGGACCTTGCCATCGCGTCCAGGAAGCAGAGCGCTGATGCGAACTAAGGTCCAAAACGGTCTAGGTCTTATGGGATGCTTAAGTAAGACGACCTGACCTACAGATAAAAATTTATTATTAAGAGGTAGAGATCTAAGCGGGTAAGGACCGCGCAAAGAAATTAAATATTGCGTATACCATAGCTCCCGGAACTTGGCCACCATTACGTCGCGCCTTTCAAGTGCAGAGAGCAAATGCTCCCGACGCTCACCGTCCTCGGTTTCCAAGTCCGGAATCTCATCTGAAAGGATTAACGAATTAGAAGTAGGGTACAGATGAAGAAATTGAACAGGCATGATAGGCAAGATAGTGTCCCCCGTCTCAGCATAAGAAAGCGGACGACGATTGAGATTAAGGGTGATATCAGAAATAGCAGTAAGAAAGGAAGAATAAGGATATGTGCTGCGACCGAAGAGTTTATACCAGCAATCCTTAATAGATTTCAACAAACGTTCCCAGATTGCTCCAAATTGTGGACTATAGATCGGAGTAGTTTTAAATTTGACGTTAAAAGTGCGAAAACGATCTTCATACATAGAAGAAGTTAAAACCTCTGACAGAAGGTCAGGAGCCGCCAAGAAAGTTCTAGCGTTATCGGAATACACAGTATTAGGTACGCCCTTTTCGTTTGTGCAACGAATAAAGGCGAAACAGAATTCCTCCTAAGTCATGGAAGGAAGAAGCTCGATATGAATTGCTCTGGTTTGGAAACATGTAAATAATAATAGAAATACCTTTTGTTTATGACCAAAAGGATCTAACACCCAGAAATGGGCAGAAAAGTCCATTCCTGTTGT
>JACJUY010012146.1:0-23255 GCA_014220935.1 Platorchestia sp. MABIK | reverse complement strand
TGAGTTAGCTATTTACATTCCACCAGGCAGCTTTGAGTTAGTTATTTACATTCCAGCAGGCAGCTTTGAGTTAGCTATTTACATTCCACTAGGCAGCTTTGAGTTAGCTATTTACATTCCACCAGGCAGCTTTGAGTTAGCTATTTACATTCCAGCAGGCAGCTTTGAGTTAGCTATTTACATTCCACCAGGCAGCTTTGAGTTAGCTATTTATACCACAAATTATTCGTCTGAAACTGATTCTCATGTAATCAAACACTGAGGGCAGGCATCGGCCAACGATTGTTTGAGCCACCACACAGTTTCTCCAGACGAGTTTTGGAAAAGAAAATACTCACATAGAAAAACAGCAGTGTATCAATACCTGCTATTGGCTGGAAGTGGTCGTCTGAAGAATCTTAGGGAGTTGAGAAATGAAGTTTAAGTTTCTGATTGGTGGAAAGTTTTCGTTTCACGATGAAGTTGGCGCGCTTCAGTTTCAAGAAACTGAGGAAGGAATTTGACGAAGAACATCAGGTGAACACGATGTTATCATTGATAGAATGATGCTATCATTGAAAGGATGATGGTATCATTGATATTATGATGCTATCATTGAAAGTATGATGCTATCATTGAAAGTATGATGGTATCATTGATAGTATGATGATATCATTGATAGTTTGATGGTATCATTGATATTATGATGCAATCTTTGATATTATGATGCTATCATTGATGGTATGATTCCATCATTGATGGTATGATGGTATCATTGATAGTATGATGCTATCATTGATAGTTTGATGCTATCATTGATGATATTATGCTATCATTGATATTATGATGCTATCATTGATGGTATGATTCCATCATTGATGGTATGATTCCATCATTGATGGTATGATGCTATCATTGATAGTACAGAGACTCTGTAAGTCGTTCAGTGGACTTTAGAGTTTTCCCAACAAAAAAAACTTCAATCTTCCAATCACTTCCGTCTTTTCCAGTCACTTCCAGTCACTTTTTCGTCTAAAATTTACTACAAGACACAGATGGTACGGAGCTGGCAAACTAAATCGTCCCGTGTGCAGAGTTCTGTGTTCAGGATTATTGCTCTTTTAAGTTTCATTTGCATTACCCAGTCTAACTTTTTATCCACTTGCATACATGTTTTTCTCCGCCTAAGCGATTAAACGCTTTGGTGGCGAAAAACATGCATGCAGATGGATAAAAAGTTAGACTGGGTTGTGACTCCGTCTTTTTCAAGGAATAGTCAACTCTGCCGATGTTACCACCTAAAATTGAATTCTATGCAAAATGGAGGTGTATTGGGGCACCTTGACTGAAATGAAGTGCCAGGTGTGAAGGCAACAGGGTTGTTACGCTTTTTACCTTTTGTGTGTTTAGTTTTGATAGCTCTGAATCCAACGATGATTTTTGTAAAATTAAGTTTTCTTTCCTGTAGGATTATGACTTACTTTAATTTTTCTTCTCTCTTGAAAGTCATTCCTCACTTAACTCGTTCCAGGTTTACTTTCCTTGAGTTATTGAAAACGGTCAAGGTAATCTTAAATTGAATACCTGTTTTACACTTGGATACTATCACCAGTGATCCAAAACTGCACGACGTTGTTCTGGTGTTATATTGAACTGAGATTTGCAAGTTTGCTCATCTAGAGCTAAAGGTTACGGTAACTCGTCGAACATCACTCCTAACTCGGTTAACAAAACTCATCGAACCAAGGTTAAGAACCAGTGTAGTTAGAGTGTTCCAAACACAAATGATTTTCTCCCCACAGCGCGGATCACCAGAGTCTGACTGTCACAAGCCCGACTGTCTGACCAAGCAGTGACGAGATCGTCGAGTTGGCTATAGTGCTGTCACGATGTCTTCACTTGAGCCAGATGCCTCCCAATTTGACAGCCACGAAGAGGAATGCCCAGAATGCCACGCCATTTATCAGCACGAATTTTTTCACTTTACTTTGAGACCCACATAGGATTCTAGGTGAACTGTTTTGAGAATTCTCGTGAAAATTAGAAAATTGCGCATTTGATTATCTTTAAAAGTATATCTTCCTCAAAAGTATCATGTGCAGTTTGTATGTTTTTTATTCACCGAAATATCTGATTACCCTTGCATTTACACATGGCCGCTTCTTTACTCTGCTTTTACATGATACAGGCCAACACAACCTCCTTTGCATATTACAGACCAAATGCCTGCATAAAATTATTGCATCCCGCGGTCGTGTGGCGTAGCCAACTTCTTTTGACAGCGTGGCCTCATTTTGAAGAAGCAGATGTATGCATCGCCAGCATTCTTGAGTGTAGCTCATTGCGAAACTTTATAGCTGCTTGCCCTAGAGCTTTTGATGTGTAGTGATATGATGTACAGGAAAATAATATAATATTGGCAAAGAAGCATAACACAAAACGCCGTTGAAAACTTTAAATTTTGCGAACGTATTTAAAGTAGGCTGTTCAAATTCTGCTAAAGATGCAAATTGGAGGGTTCTAACAAATGAAACAGGTTGCTGTTTCATTAATTCACGCTCCAATATAAGCTGTGTGAGCTTAATTGTAATCGTAATTGTGAACTATAGAATCAATAGTGACGAATGTAGTATTTTTGCGAGCGAAAGGTTACGACGTTTTTCAAAATAATCAGTAAATGTTTATTTGCGCAGCCTTTGTTGGTAGTTACTGCTTCCAGGCATTTAGAGCGAGAAAGTCTCATTACATTATTCTACTTTTCATTATTATGAGAACTACTATTCTACTTATTATTATTCTACTTATTAATTGGTGTATTATTCTACTATTCCGCGCCAAATTTTTAAAAACGGTAATATTTTCACGATCTTGACTTAAAATTTTCAGTTTAAGTTCTCGAAAACAAATTTTAAATGGATTCAAAATTTGGAAAAACCCAGCAACGGAGCGTGGGCGAAAAGCCATGACGTCTTTCTCGCACATGGGTTCACTCCTGAATCTCTCGAAAATAAAATTCGCTCCTCGTAAGTCGGAGGATGCATGGCGTAAACAGGCAGTAAAAGCAAGTGTAATTCCTTGACAGAGTTTCTAAATTGGGAGCCGAAGTGACTATGATATACATTAAGTTTTCAAGGAAAGCTTCAAGCAGAGAGGACTACGGTCAACACATTCCTGGTGAACAACTATATATGGGATAAATTGAGCGTATTTTGTGATTGAGCGTATTTTGGGATTGAGCGTATTTTGTGATTGAGCGTATTTTGTGATTGAGCGTATTTTGGGATTGAGCGTATTTTGTGATTGAGCGTATTTTGGGATTGAGCGTATTTTGTGATTGTGCGTATTTTGTGATTGAGCGCATTTTGTGATTGAGCGCATTTTGTGATTGAGCGCATTTTGTGATTGAGCGTATTATATCAATTGAGCGTATTTTGTGATTGAGCGTATTTTGTGATTTTGGGTATTTCGTGATTGAGCGTATTTTGTGATTGAGGGTATTATGCCAATTGAGCGTATTTTGTGATCGAGGGTATTATGTCAATTGAGCGTATTTTGTGATTGAGCGTATTTTGTGATTTTGGATATTTCGTGAATGGGCGTATTTTGTGATTGAGGGTATTGTGTCAATGGAGCGTATTTTGTGATTGAGGGTATTATGTCAATTGAGCGTATTTCGTGATTGAGCGTATTTTGTGATCGAGCTTATTTTGTGATTGAGCGTATTTCGTGAATGAGCGTATTTTGTGATTGAGCGTATTTTGTGATTGAGCGTATTTTGTGATTGAGCGTATTTTGCAAATTGAGCGTATGTTGCATTTTGTGATTTTCCCTTCTGTAACGTAGTTCTAACTAAACTTACAGGCTCACAGCCTTTCGCAGCAATCTGTTTTATCGAAAATCCTTCCTTATGAAGCTTCACGGTACGTAGCAAAATAACACGACAATAACCGTTCCCGTCAACCCCAGGGAAAAGTTACCAATGCAACAGCTGACTCCACAATGCCAAGCTGTTTGTAAAGGGCTAAATGAAAGGAGCATGTGCTCATTTGAGAATGTACTGCACGACGTTTTAAAACAATCTCACGAGAAACGTGTGACGATTTTATATTATTTTGTTTTCGTGAAAATGGTCAATTTTGGAGTCTTATAAAATCTTGTTAATCATGTTGTAACATGAGAATTGATTGTGCATCTATGTATGGTAAAATTTGAACGATCTCCGCTTTACAAAAAAAATGCAGTTTACAACATCATCCCGTCTTGTTTTATTATGCCTAACTGCAAATGAAAAGCAAAAAGCATTGCACAAATTTCCTCTATTGATCGCTTCAATTCACAATCGTTTAAAAATACAATGGTTTTCAATCTCTTGACCTTATCAGCAGTGAGTGAAGTGCAAGCTCGCTGAGCAGAAGGGTTTCCCTTACAACCTCTCCTATCCAACTTTTCCGTTCTGTAAATTTTTGGTATCAGAAATTGGAATTGACTTGTGCAAAATGACTGGACTTAACCTTGAACTATTCACTACTCAGCTTCTAATTTCCTTATGATGACATATACAGGAAGTATGGAAGGTGAAGGAAAAGATACAGAGCAGTTGAAAACTCTCTGTGTGAGGGCAATCTTTTCTTTCCCAAGTTATTATTTATTCAAATTTCATCTTTCTCGTAGTGATGTTGTAATCAGTGTTGTATTCTGGTAAAAGATTCCTCTTGAATGACTTGGTCGCCCGAGAGCTCCGACTGAACACTCAGCGTAATGACGAGCCTTTAGATGCGAGAGAGGGAGATGCCTGTCTTTTATTCTATACTTCTTTTGATCTTCGTCCATCTTCCTATCGCTAAATTGTCAGTGTGTGTTATTGTATTTTTAGTGTGCTTGTGTCATAGCGAATAATGGAATTAACTATCTTCCCTGAATGTTTTTAATGTATATAATGTATCAATTAAATTTCCCTGAATATATTTTATATATTTTAGAGCCTAATGTGATGTGTGTGTGCAGTATTTCCAGTTTTCTGCAGTCACTGCATCAATTTTTATTTATTAGTGATAAACCATTTAATCATCATTCTGAGTTATCCACACAGTCCTTGAGATTATTAAATAACAAATCAGCAATCTTGAATTTTAAATTTACCAATTTTTATCACAACAAATTTCTCATCGATGGTTGAAAGGAGAATTGAAATGCACCGTGCCGGATCCTCTCCCGAAATTACAAGGGGTCTCAAGGGAGCAGGATTAACCGTTTGAGTTCAGTCAAGTGGTGCCAAGGTAAAAAGCGAGAAAACTTCGAGGATCGGGCCCGAAGTGGAAGACCTCGAACACCACGCACCACATCTGTTTTTAAAACCGCTCGAGAGCGGATCAGGCGAAACCTGAAGAGGTCCTTATAGGACGGCAAAAGTGTGTGGAATCAGCTGCGGAACAAATAAGGGGATTGTCTGTCTCTGGTAATTTTGGAATGTCGTCCGATATCCCGTAAAAGAAATA
Organism: Platorchestia sp. MABIK; assembly: GCA_014220935.1. NCBI lineage: Eukaryota > Metazoa > Arthropoda > Malacostraca > Amphipoda > Talitridae > Platorchestia > Platorchestia sp. MABIK. Next base: position 17,781 of record JACJUY010012146.1, on the reverse strand, counting down.
AACACTCACCTTGATTAATTTACCGAAAAAAGGATGGAGGAGAGCATTGGTTGGGCGAGCTGAAAGGCAGCTAACCTTACAGATATAGTTTAATGTTTTGGCTGAATTCAATTTACGTTTGCTTGCGCATCTTTTCTTTATGGATACCAATGTAAAATAAAAACAAAAGAGATTTTTTTGGTCATATCTTATTTCCCCAACAAACCTTAGGTCAAAATCTAAGAATTAGACACTCTTCTTTGACAATCGCAGAATCAACAAACGAATAATTTATTAGCGTAGGTAACAAAAAGTGAATTAAAGTTTCAATATTTAAAACTTAACCTAAAAATATAGCCCAGCATGATATTTGTTTGAATTACGAAAATGAATTTAGGTTTATATTGCAAGTTATTTATTTTATAAAGGAGGGCCAATGGGTAGGTAACAAAAAGTGAATTGAAGTTTCAATATTTGTATCTTGAGCTAAAAATATAGCCCAGCATGACATTTGTTTGAATTATGAAAATAAATTCAAGTTTTTATTGAAAGTTATTTATTTTACAACGCAGGGCCAATTGTCAACCTTGCTCTTGCTCTGACCTAGCAATTGTGATACGCAAGAAGGAAGAAAACAGTAAATTTCCAATAGAGTTGAAACATGAAATGTTCAACAATGGTATTTAATATAGCTTAACATTTAGAATCCTTAGTTGATATTCACACATGAGTATCATAATACCCATGTCAATTGTCGAAACAAATGATTGAGAGAAGAGCACGAAAAACTGCATTCTGATATCTTAACATTAAGATCCTTAGTTGATATTCACAAATGGGTATCGTAATGCCCATGTCAATTATCGAAACAAATGATCGAGCAGATTCAAAAAGAGACGACATTAGCTGGTGCTCGCGCTTTTTTGTCTTCAACCGCGTTTGAATTGCCCACAAATCGTGCCAATCTCAAAGTCACTTTTCGTTGTTTGAATATTAATAACTATGGATGAATCTGATGACAGAATTTATCGTTGAACTTATGTCAATCTCAAAGTCACTTCTCGTTGTTTGAATATTAGTAACTATGGATGAATCTGATAACAGAATTTATCGTAGAAACTTTGCTCATCTCAAAGTCATGTCGAATTGTTCAAATTACAGTTCCTATGGAGAAAGCTAGCAACAGAATTTATCGTACAAATTAATCTGGAGTTTATGAGTGAATATTCTGCCGTCTTCGACATGTCTTATTATTTTTTTTCGACAAGTCTTGCAGTTTACGGTAATGCAAAGAACATCACGTGGGATAAACAGTAATGAAGCAACAGCAAGTGCCATACGCTTACAGATTACGATTTTCCAAAACGCCTTCGTGTATGATTGGTTGGATGCCTCAGCTTGAAGGTGAAAATAAAATATTCTGAAAATCAATCATAGTTTTCGGTTTTAATTTTTTCTCATTCAAACGCTTATTTGGGATTTTTCAGCTCATTTACATAGTATGATTTTCTGCCATTGGTTCATTTTGAAACGTGTGCACTCATGAGTGCGTACGGTTTTTTTAAATGCCCTGGACGACTGAATATACACTCTCAAGATTTTTTATGCGCCTTCAATATCAAAGATCGACGATAAAGAAGAATGAGTACCATTAGACCTTACTGCTAGGAAATATGTTTTGAACAATGATGAAAGTTGCGTGTGAGTGCGTGATGAGCACATGTTCTGAACAAAGGTGATTGTTGTCTGTGAGTGTGCGATGAATGATTTGAATGTGGACTTACTGTCTCAGGGGGATTCAGAAATCATGAGGGGATGGTCAAATGAGATGAACTTATTGAGAGAGTGATGATAAGAATCCAACGCTTCTAAAAATGGCGGTCATTAGTGTCGACGATTTTTAATATTAGACGTATTGGTATATACCAACTTTTTTTCTCGTTTAGTAGAGAGTGGCTGAGTATCATTGACATGATACTCTTACAGGGAATGTACGTGATGGGGGTTCCCCAGGCCCCTAGTCACGCCCGAGCATTAAGGCCTTATTTTCCTCTCGTTTAGTGCCCAGGTAACATTCCTTGAGGACAGTGATCACACTGCAGGCAACGACCCTGATTTACCGCGTCAGCATTTTTCACGCCAACCGCTGCACACAGGGCTCGAACCCGTGCATGAAGCACAGAACGCAAGCGCTCTGTACGCTCGGCCACTGCAAGGCCATATTAGACGTAACATTAGCAATGCATTATTAATTGTATTAATATTAGACGTAACAGCACCAATTAATTTAAACAATTTAAACATTAAGAATCCTTAGTTGATATTCACAAATGGGAATCGTTATACCCATGTCAATAGTCGAAATAAATGATTGGGAGAAGAGCACGAAAAAGTGTATTCAAGAGATAGTAAGTCCTTGTTATTAATCGTTAGTAAATAAGGTAAACAGAACATTAATTCAGGGTAAAACTTCACGAATTAAATCACTGTTTAGCATGTCACGCTACAGCTCACTTGAAGAAAAATGAAATGCAATCAACGCACTCAACATGCCTGACTTGAGAACGCAGTAAGGATCTTGAATAAAATTTGCGTAGAAAGTTGGTAGAAGAGCTCGGCTGGACTGGGCTAGGCCGGGCTGGGCTGGAATGGACTGGGCTGAGCTGGACCGGGTCGGGCAGAACTATAATATTTTATTCGCAAGCGGATGCTAGGTATCATTTTTACATATTCTGAGGAAAACAAGTTGGAGATGATGCGGACATAAATATTTAAGAGCCTTATCCTTTTGGGAACAAGCAAAGTTCAGGCAACACGTTTGTTGCTTCTGGATGCAGAAAGCGATCGAGAAAATTGTGGATGGCATCAGGGGTAATATTTAAATTGGTATTGCGTTATGATACGAGCGCTGGAAAATGCATTTGTTTACATTCAGCGATTGAAAATGATACAAAAATGGTTCTGAATAAATTGGTTTGTGTTGTAGGTGTAAATTATTTGAAGAGCTTTCTATTGCCCTAATGCATTTAAATATTTAGCATGATACCGTAATAAAATCAAATAAAAATAAACAAGGGAAAAATCAATAAGAAATCAGAACTGGATACCAAAGCTACATCCAGACTTGCATGTTTTTTTCAAGATCATGCGCATGAATAATGAAAACATGACACCGAACTTTCCCTGGAATCTAAAGGTCACGAAGTGTGTGTTATGGGCTAAATCTCAATTTTAAATGCATGAATAACGCGTCATTAGATGGGTGGATACAAGCTCTAATGTTTTCTTCAATTTTATTTTTAAACCAATGTCCAACATTCGTGTTTGGACTTTATTGGAAATAAACTGTTTTTATTTTTTTTCTTCATTGTTATGGTGCTATGTGGACAAAGATAGTTAGTAACCCTAGGAGAAAAATGGGCCTGAAAGAAACGGAAATTACAAAATATGAAATTAACCATTCAAAAATATCGGAAAAATCAACGGCATCAAGATAGAAAATATCAAGGTGCAAAAAAATCGAAAGAAATCAACGCAACACCAAAAGGGAAAAATATTAGGGTTCAAAAAATCGAAAAAAATCCACTCATTATCATAACGGAAAAATATTAGAGTGCAAAAAATATGGGAATTTGAATATTTAGTCCTTGCGAGACACTGCATTCTCACTTGGGCGTTGCTAAGAATTTCAATAATGACATGAAGGTAGCAGAAAATCTTTACGGGCCAGTGAACCTGACAGTAATGGAGACAAGTGGTTGATAATAAAAACATTTCTCCAAGTTGTCTATGTAATGTAGCATTAAATATAATACTGTAGTACATACTTGGCAGTAGAATTAGATAGTAAACAATAACTGATTGAAGAGTCATTTGTTACTGACTGATGAGTAACAAATAAAGGAAATACAAGTAATTTCATGTTAGTTTTTTCACTGAGGGAAGATGAAATCATTGACAATGTATTGTGGAGGTTGCGCACGCTTGTGTAAGTGTGTATATGTGTGTTGTGTGTGTGGTGTACGTGTGTATGTGGTGAATGTGTGTGTGTCATATAAATGATTTGAACGTGGGTTTGTTGAAATACCGCTAATGCTACTTGTGCGTGTGTGGGCGTTGGAATAAAATCCATAGAGATTTAAGAAAAGTATTTCCTTTAATAAAATAATAACTGTGGACTACCTCGGGCAAAGCATAACGCTTCAGTCGAGGGCAGCAAAAATGTACTAGAATTTGTGGTGACATCAACGTGAAAGTAAAATCATCAAAAATATACAGGAACTTGCAGTGACATCAATGTGAAAGTAAGAGCACCAAAAATATACAGGAACTTGCAATGACATCAATGTGAAAGTAAAAGCAGCAAAAGTACGCAAAAGGGAAACCTTTTCATGGAGGGCGCTGAAAGATCCCATGTCAGGGTCCAAGAGGGACAAAATGGAAGCATCTCCTACATCCCTGAACTTATTCGGGCCCACAGGAAGCTATACTCAAACTTGACCGTTGTACTAGACTTGAGAAACAATCTACATTTGTATCGCTTGTGGTGAGTAAATTGTTTTAAATTGTTAAAATCTGTTTAAATTGTTTCAAAATTGATTAAAACTGTTTGAAATTGCTTCCAAATTGTTTAATACATGATTAAAATTGTTAAAAACTCTTTAAACTGTTTTAAAATGTATGAAAAATGATTCGAATTGTTAACAATTGTTAAAATGGTTTATATTGTTAAAAGTTATTTAAAATTGTTTAAAAATTGCTTAAAAATTGTTTAAAAATTGTTGAAAATTGTTTGAGGGTGTAACAGCCGCGCGACATGGAGGGAGTGCTGATGAACCGAAACACACGACGGGCCCCAAAGACTGAACGAAAACTGGACAGCCTAAAGTAGACGGTATAGGCTTTCCCTCTTCTTCAAATCGCAAAAGAAGTGCTTGAATGATTGTGACTTGTAAGGGGTGTGATGATTTGTTAAGGGTGATTCTCCAGCAACGCAGTGATTCTCCAGCAACGCAGGGATTCTCCAGCAGCACAGTGATTCTCCTGCAACGCAGTGATTCTCCAGCAACGCAGTGATTCTCCAGCAACGCAGGGATTCTCCAGCAACGCAGGGATTCTCCAGCAACGTAGTGATTCTCCAGCAACGCAGTGATTCAATAGCAACGCAGTGATTCTCCAGCAACGCAGTGATTCTCCAGCAACGCAGTGATTCTCCAGCAACGCAGGGATTCTCCAGCAACGCTGGGATTCTCCAGCAACGCTGGGATTCTCCAGCACCGCAGTGATTCTCCAGCAACGCAGTGATTCTCCAGCAACGCAGGGATTCTCCAGCAACGCTGGGATTCTCCAGCAACGCTGGGATTCTCCAGCAACGCAGTGATTCTCCAGCAACGCAGGGATTCTCCAGCAACGCAGGGATTCTCCAGCAACGCAGTGATTCTCCAGCAGCGCAGCGATTCTCCAGCAACGCAGGGATTCTCCAGCAACGCAGTGATTCTCCAGCAACGCAGTGATTCTCCAGCAACGGCTGTTGCTTGCAGAACAATTGGAGCTATTCAATGTGAAGGAAATTCGTTTAAAGCGAAGAAAACGACCAGTTTGCCGGGTGGAGACTTTAACTTACCCTGGTGCTGAAAGTGATCGCAAACACGCTTGAAGTCTAACGGCGGCTATAAAAGTGATAGAAAACACAAAAAGTATTACTTTCACTGGATAAATTAACGTTGGCAGAAAATTATCTCTAGGAAATCGACACCGTGATACACACTAAATTAGGCTAGAACAGTTTTATCACATTTTAATGTTGGGGAGAAAATTAATGTGACATAAACATGTGAAAGCTTGCGAATATTTTTCGAAGCATTCAATTTTCACTCATTAAACTTGTTTTTATCACTTTCAAGGCAGAAAAACAAGCATCAAAGCTTTTCAATTAAGCAGCAGGCTGTGCTATTTGAAAGATCAAACGATATCACAGTGGAGGGTGATTTATTCTCTGCATGAACAGTTAATGCCAACTTCATAAATGACTTGGCCATGAATTACGTAGAACTTGGTAATCATAATTAGGAAAATATTGGAACGTGCAATTAAACATCAAAGCTTGAAAAGGGAGGCCGAAATTTACGATGGTTTATTAATTGATTCCAAAGGGAATAAAGTTCCCGAAAAAATTAACATATCATGTGGGTAGAGCTAAGAGATATATTGGAACGTGCAATTAAACATCAAAGCTTTATAAGGGAGGCTGAAATTTGCGATAGGGTATTAATTGATTCCAAAGGGAATAGCGTATAGGAAAAAAGTTAATAACTCATGTGAGAAGAGCCATGAAAAATCGACAGCGTACACAAATTCGTTCCTGCAAATGATCCGCGTTCCCTTATCTCCATACTAAATAGTGCCTTCCTCCTCCTTCTCTTTGGAACGCTTTTTTGATTATACACTAAAGTGGCATAGTTTGGTGAAGTGTTGAAGTAAGCAGTCTCTCAGAAAGAACTGTTAAAATTGATTTGTGCTCTGAAGGTTTGTGAAATGGACTGATGCGTTGTGTGATACGTCACACACTGAAGAAAAAATTCTGGCTGATATTCGCCAATGTTGCAAAATTCTACGGTCTTCCAGCTGAACTTTTCTATCATAGTTCATTCTTTAAGCTGTATGAAAGCCATCATGAATGAGCCTTTATTACAGCTATAGCTTCGAAGTTCTAAAATGAAATAAAACCTTTGCAAATATTTTTCGAGTGCATTTCCACTCACACGACAGTCTGGTTCTGCCGCTGGAGATAGCGCTTCATCTGCTTGAAGACACTTCTGCATCTGCTGAACACGTCCTTACACCTGCTGAAGACATTCCTCCCCTATTGAACACGTCCTTATACCTGCTGGAGACGTTCCTCCCCCTACTGAACACGTCCCTACACCTGCTGGAGACGTTCCTCCCTACTGAAGACGTCCCTACACCTGCTGGAGACGTTTCTCCCTACTGAAGACGTCCCTACACCTGCTGGAGACGTTCCTCCCTACTGAACACGTCCTTGCACCTGCTGGAGACACCCCAGTTTTTGGAAACACTAATTAGTTGGGGCAACTTTTAATGAGACCCAAATTGATCCAAAGATCTGAAGAGACAAGCCAGTTTTCTTTCTGTGCAGCTCCATAATCAGAAACTTCTCTCCATGGGATTATGTTGCAGAGTTTCACAGGATTTTTCCTATTTCAAAGACGCATTCACCATCGCATGAAATTTATCACCGTACATGCACTCTTTGAAATATCTATGGACACTGGTCGGCTAAGACTGAAGTACATGTCCATCTATCATGAGAAGTCATGGCAGAAACCAATGCTATTTTTGAATATTGGATGCCAGTGCGTCAGTATCTAGCCTGTTCTGTGGTCAGAAATAAACACGGTCAATTCAGTCTGAAAATATTCGGGCCCACAAGTAGCTATATCAAATGTGTCTTTGTACTAGACTTAAGATACAATCTATTGCTGTATCACTTGTGGTAAATAAATTGTTTGAATATACGGCGGTAGACCTCACGCTGTAGTAGCACCCATTCTCGTTTACTCTGGTTAACTAATTTCTTAAAAACTTAATTGAAAGCCTGAACAGACCACTAATAGAAAATTAAATAGAAACTTAAATAGACACAAATAGAGGCTTAAATAAAAACCAACAGAAACTTAAATAGTAATTTAAATAGAAATAAAAAAAGAAGATTAAATAGAGACTTGAATAGAGACACGAATAGAAACTTAAATAAAAACCAAACAGAAACTTAAATAGAAATTTAAATAGAATAACAAATAGAAACTTAAATAGAAACGCTAATAGAAACTTAAACAAAAGCCTGAACAGAAATTTAAGTAGAACCTTAAACAGAAACACAAGTAGAAACTTAAATAAAAGCCTAAAAAGAAACACAAATCTAAAGTCCCTCTCACGCCAAACGAGTCAGCCTGGCTGCCACGTGTCTCCTCCCCTCAGTTAAATTTTAACCATCAGTGTAACGAGTATTTTTTTCAGCCTTATTTTGAATTCTTTATTGCGCGGAAACTCGGACTCACAGCTCCTCCAGACTTCTGCTGAGTTTGCCTGCTGAATTTACATTCTAAAATTAAAGTAGTTTTAAGTATCTAAATAGATTACAAATTTCCGTGACTTGAAGTCTGCGGCGAATTCGCGGTCGCTCGATACTGCTCACTTCCCAGAGTGTGCTCGTGAGAAATTTATTGAAAGCGTCAGTAAATAGATAAATTTTAATTATTGGTGAGTATTATTATTATTGGTGAGTACATAGATAAATAGGTAAATTATTATTTATTATTATTATATCGAATTATTAATTACTTACTTAGTTACTTAATTAAATTATTAATCAATAATAATTATTATATTCAACCATCAGCAATTATTATTATTATTATTAATTAATAAATAGATAGAAAAATTATTATCTATCTATCTATGTGCTCACCAAGACACATTAGAAGAGTAAGAGCTGGATTATATGTCGATTTTTCTGAATACTTTTAAAAATTGGTCGCCTCAGGCTCACGGACGTCAAGAATTGAGGGGAATTTGTTTCCCATGGTTCAAGTGTCAACCTTGTTTCCCAAGGTTCAAGTGTCAACCTTGTTTCCCAAGGTTCAAGTGTCGTGCCAAGTTGTTCTAGAAGTATGAACTGGACTAAAGGGCGATTTTCTGAGTAGCTAAAAAAAATCGGTATCAGGCTTACTGACGTCATGAATTGAGAGGAAATTCTTTCCCAAGGTACAAGTGTTATGGGCAAGTTGTTCTAGAACTACAGAGGGAGACACTCAATGGCCCACGCAAACTTCTGGTTTTCCTCTTCCTGGCCCATTGAACTACATGGCGCTAGCTTTTATCACTAAGATCTACTTGTGCTTTTGAATATGGTTGTTAGGCGGTTGGGAAGTGCTTTTTACAAAGGGGGGCGCATGAGTAACGCACCCTTTTGAAGGTAAATTTTAAAGATTTATTACCGCAATATACACAGGGTATCTGTAGACAGGATACGACATGTAAATAAACTTTAAGAGTTCCTCTATCGTTTGCAATCAACCCTATCGTTATACCTTTCATAGTTTATTTATTATTAATTTTTTAAAAGGGTGCGTTACTTATGCGCCCCCTGTACATATTCATGTACATGTCACTTGTACAGAATACATGTTAGAGTGAAATAAAACTTATTTTGTAACGTTCAGTGATTGACCTTACAATTACCTCATCTGGCGATAATGTAAATGTGTTCATGATTTTATGCAGCTCCTTGATTTCTTGACGACGACATCAAAATCTGAGTTTTAATTGCCATCCTGCCCATCGCCTCGGAAGATCATCCTCGTTTCAGTAACTTCACACCAGCGCTTTGATTCAAGAGTCGCCAAATTAATTAATGAAACTTTCTTCTTCTTCCTAGTCTAACTTTTATGCTGGGTCATGTTGATTTTAATTTTCTAGTGTAGAGGCGATACTTGGGCTGCTAACATCATAGATGCTTCTGTGAAAAAGTTATACTGGGCTCTCTTGCAGTTCGAAATTTAGATTGGCTGCAGTATACATGATTTCAAAATAGTTACTGATTTCCCTTTATGTGGATTCATAATTTTTTAAATTGGAAGTGTAGCCAAAAGATACAATAAAGAGTGTTTTTTAAGTACGGGACCCAAAAATTTTTTAATAACTTTTGATTCAATAAACGGATTTTTGAAAACAAAACGACAGTAGAATCCTGAGATCCGTGCATTGAGTCATAAGTCACTAAAGATTTTTTCCTGTCCCGTATTTAAAAAACATCCTGTACATTGGATGATGCGAGGCCATTGTATAGGACTCTCATCGCAACAGGATCAGGTCAAATAATGACAGCCTTTACTATTTGGAAAATATTTACGCAGGCTTCCTCCTCGTTGGCTGTTGGCAAAAGGAGTGTCCAGGGAATTTTATTGAAGTACAGAAAAGTTGACTCCGGTTAGTTCCAGTTGATAAATCTCTCATTTCTTCTTCCTTCTTCTTTCTTCAGCATTTTCCAACATCACGCTTCATTTTCTTGAAATGCGAGTTGTTTCTTCTCTATTTTTTTCTTCCAGCCCCTCATCTCGTTCGAGAATATGGCTCACTTCCTTCTCCACAAAATTTCGAAGTGCAACACTTTTCAGATTCAGAAATTCACGAATTTCAGTAAACGTGCTCTAAACTTCTAACTCTACGTTATTAAAACGTAAATGTTCTCAGTGGCCCATGGGGGCAAAAATTATTGTATAAGATTGTCAGAGCGGAGGCAGATCGAAAGCCTTGTTCGCCTGACAGAGGAATAGCTGCCGAGGTGTACCATTTTTCCTCGGCTTAAATTGTTCAACGTGTATGGGTTCTAAATAAAATCACTCTGACAAAGTCTTAGGACTTGACAATAACTTTTATTTTCGGATCCAAAACAGTTAAAAATGAGTTTCAAGCGCGACAAATTTCCAAGTTTGGCGAGGCAGAGGACCATTATGTTATTATACCGTAGACTTTGAAGGAGTTTGTTAGAGTTAAGCGAAATGTTTTACCTTCTCAGTTCAGTTTATTTGCGATAAGAATTTGAGACATGGATTCACGCATCCTGTCTTCTACAAAAACAATTTAACTAGTCCTCTATTTAAGAATATATTTTCATTCATGTAACCCGTCTCCTATTCTCTTCATGCCTCCCTCAGAGCAATGCAAATGAAAACTTTCTCCCACCCACCACACCAAACAAAAAGCCGGAGCGAATCAGGAATGTCTTTCTGCGCGCTACCTTCCATCTGACGTGGCATAAAAAGCTCTGTAAGTCTCAGGTGCCTCTGCGAGGAACAATCTCTCCAAACGTATAAAAACATTCAAAAAGTGAAAAAAATGTGTACGAAGTAGCACGAGACGCAAAATTGGCAAGTACTTGCTGCAAATGAAGAAATGTAATTGAAACACTTCACTTTCTTATTCCACATCTTTATTGTTGATTGTAACAAATACTCGTCATCATAGAAATTGCCTGCCCCTTTAACGTTGGTCTTCCAATTTTGTTATGTAGATAATAGTTCCAATTTTGTTATGTAGATAATAGTTCCAATTTTGTTATGTAGATAATAGTTCCAATTTTGTTATGTAGATAATAGTTCCAATTTTGTTATGTAGATAATAATTCCAATTTTGTTATGTAGATAATAGTTCCAATTTTGTTATGTAGATAATAGTTCCATAATGCAATTGGTTTATATTTTCCATACTATGGGCTCAATCATTTTTACTTTACCTGCTTTTCTACGTCACTGATAATTTCTACTGCATAGCTGTTCGAATATTTAACTAGCATTTCTCAGTTCATCATGAAAAATCCGTTCCATACCAAACTTTTTCTTTGCAAGTTTACGGGACATCCATTTTATTTTTTACCATAGTTTTCTAATACCGTGGAAGGGCTGGGGTTTTGAATACCAAAGTTTTTCATTATTTTAACAGAATTTTTCAATACCATGGAGGGGCTGAGGTATTGTATTCCATATTTTTCCAATACTTTGACATAATTTTCCAATACCATGGAGGGGCTGAGGTATTGTATTCCATATTTTTCCAATACTTTAACATAATTTTCCAATACCATGGAGGGGCTGAGGTATTGTATTCCATAGTTTTTTAACATAATTTTAAAATACCATGGAGGGGCTGGCTGAGGTATTGTATACCATTATTTTTCAATACTTTGACATGATTTTCCTCTAGTTATCGCCGCAGAAAAAATTTCAAACACGGTCGCTGTAGAATTATTGTTGTCAAGATAGATCTTCAAATCGCTGCAGCGTTAGCAACGACCTGATCATCTGATATACCTGCATGAGATATCTAATTTTTTTATGTCATCAGTTGGAAGCTGTTACTATTTTTCCAACTCGATCTTTCCAACTCGACGCCTGACAAAGATCGAGTTGGAAAGAAAGATCGAGTCGGGAAGATTCTCATGACGGACGGCATCTGTTGTGGTGGTTAATGTCAAGTGAACTCCTAATTGCACGAATCAGTAGATTTCAATTATAAATTAAATCTATACAGAACTAGCGGCCTCAACTTTTTCAAATAGTTGGACGTGGAGCTAAAGCATGCGTTGATAAGCATTTATCTCTCTCTCTCTCTCTGCCTGTGTAATAAGGAGTTCACTCAATGTGTACCTAGATTTAGGGCAAAATCTCGGAGCATGGGGCTTTTATTTTTTTCATTTGCACGCCTCAACTTATAATTTCAAAACGATTTCATTTCGTTGCAGTGCTGAAGTTATTGTAAACTGACAACGGAAATGTCATTTGCCCTTCATATAGAAATGACGAACTAGGGAATATCGAATACACTGATAAAACGTCTTTGTAGCGTCTTTGATGGTAAAACATCCCATATAATCACAATTATAAGTACTGAAGTTATTGTCATGACGAGACAATTATTTGTACTCGTTTGAGTAGAACGCAAAAAATGAAAACTTAAAACTTTGGACGTACTCAGAAATTTACTTGAATGACCGATGTTCAAGTCCTGATAAATCAAAATTCCACCAATTTTTTCTTTTTTCATTGCTGGAAAATGAAAACGTTGAGTTATTTCTGTGCCACCCTGGAGATGGTGTATATATTTTTTCATTTAATTTCTGGTCACTTGAGATTAGGAATTCCACCAACTAACGTCTTCACTCTCTGATAGAGCACGATATACTCTTATGAATTTTCAGTTGTTGGGCGATTCCTTTGCTAGTAATGATAAAGATAAACTCCTAGTATCACGCATTCAATAATTTCGTAGGTAAAAATGAGTTCTCGCTGTTGACGACTAGGGCATCATAAATAAGGAACCCACTCGTATTGCTCAAAACATTGTCTTTTTTTTTGAAGAACTTTCTGGCCAAGTTATTTTGAAAGATACGCCTAGTAATGGCTTTGATCGTCAAGTAGTGAGCTTTTCGAGATAAAAGAAGCGAATCGTTTTTTATTTCCAAACTTTTCTAGTTTAAAACTCTCTCTCATTGTACATCACATCACAAAACCAGACTAAGCCTTACAGCTCCGCGCTGTACTCATTGCACTCGCGATCGAAGAGCACACACATCAAAACAGTAAAGTGCAAGCCTTTGCTGTCGGTGTACACAGTACAGCTCAGCAGTGAGACAAAAAACATAATTTCTGAAATAAAACGTGGCGCTGTAAGCAACTCTACAGCTAAACGGGGTCACACCAAAGGATAAAAACTGCACGCAAAATCCTGGAGTAATCGAACGTCCACTAGACCCTTTAAAGGCGAGCTGAGATTTTATGAGAAGATTGTGGGTCTATTTCTAGGTCTAACCTGAACAAATGTTCCAGTTGTTCTCATGTGCATCAGCGTTCCACCTGTTCTCACCTGCATCAGTGTTCCACCTGTTTTCACCTACACCAGTGTTTCACCTGTTCTCACCTACACCAGTGTTCCACCTGTTCTCACCTGCACCAGTGTTTCACCTGTTCTCACCTACACCAGTGTTCCACCTGTTCTCACCTACACCAGTGTTTCACCTGTTCTCACCTGCACCAGTGTTTCACCTGTTCTCACCTGCACCAGTGTTCCACCTGTTCATACCTGCACCAGTGTTTCACCTGTTCTCACCTGCACCAGTGTTTCACCTGTTCTCACCTACACCAGCGTTCCAACTGTTCTCACCTGCACCAGTCCGTTTAAATTATTGGGAGCCCGTATTAATTATCAACTGTTAAATATTAATAATTGAGCCTTAATTCCACCTGTTCTCACCTGCACCAGTGTTCCAACTGTTCTCGCCTACACAAGTTTTCCACTAAGTATTACTCTCGCCTACACAAGTGTTCCACTAAGTATTACTCTCGCCTACACAAGTGTTCCACTAAGTATTACTCTCGCCTACACAAGTGTTCCACTAAGTATTACTCTCGCCTACACAAGTTTTCCACTAAGTATTACTCTCGCCTACACAAGTTTTCCACTAAGTATTACTCTCGCCTACACAAGTTTTCCACTAAGTATTACTCTCGCCTACACAAGTGTTCCACTAAGTATTACTCTCGCCTACACAAGTTTTCCACTAAGTATTACTCTCGCCTACACAAGTGTTCCACTTATTACTACCAGTACCAGAAGTTCTTAACTTTGGAGGAACCCAGAATCTTGTGATATGTCGACACCTTTTTGTTCCTGTAAACATTTTACTTTGTTCTAATAATCATGGAGAGTGACCAATATGAGATTCAGCTTTCTAATTAACGTACATTTACCTTAAATAAACCAAGAAGCGTTGCTTTTGCACAGAGCGGTCTTTATAATTTTCATTTATCATTTAGTTCTTGTAACTTTTTTCAACGTCATAGTTTTTCGAAAGGCTTGATACTGAAGTTGCCCATGTAAATTGATTTCGATTTTGCGAGCAATCGGACATTGAAAGGATGTATTTAACTTGATGTATTTAAATTAAACAAGTTTCCCTCTGAGGTTAATGTTGAGTAAAATCTCGTTTTCTGTGAGGCTTCAAATTTTCTTTCCGGAGCTAAACTGGCGGAAATTTGCGTCCGTGTGCAAAGATGAATTAGGGATCTCGTCCATGAATCGCACATTAAGGATCTCGCCCGTAATGTAACACATTAGGGATCTCGCCCGTAATGTAACACAGACTTTAGAGCCAAGTTCAACACAGTTTAAAACCGAGCGATTTATTTTCTTTATCCGTCTAAGTGGAGGAGTTTCGGACGGCCCTGCCTGCACGTTTGTCGAGCCACTAAACTTTGAACTAAAAACTCGTCTTCAAACTTTGTATAACGAGGCCCGAGTCTTGTTTTCCTGGTAAATTCTAATTGAAGATGGTATTTTTTAAGCGCAAATTGCATCGTTACTTGCATTTGTACATTATTAGCAATATGCTGTTGATGCATCATGATATTTTGGTACTGTGTTGTGTATTTGTTTTATTTTACGTATAATCTAAAATATAGGAGTGAGTCACTAAGGCGAGTACACAATGGGACCCCTTTTAAAATATTTTGAGTTTCAAGTTTATTTAATACTTTAATTAATTTCTATCGGCTTATCTCCCAATGGTACTGCAGAATGGTACACACACCAGCTAAAATAGTTAAAAACACATTAATAAAAACTCAACAGTATAGACGCCACAACCCCAAGTTCAGCCCAAAATCCCTCTCAAGTTCGAATGGATAAATCCACAAAACAGGGTGGCGCACAAGTAACGCACCCTTTTGAAGGTAAATTTTAAAGATTTATTACCGCAATATACACTGGGTATCTGTAGACAGGATACGACATGTAAATAAACTTCAAGAGTTCCTCTATCGTTTACAATTAACCCTATCGTTATACCTTTCATAGTTTATTTATAATTAATTTTTTAAAAGGGTGCGTTATTTATGCGCAACCCTATGCAATTCAATGCGAAAGCCTTATACTTAGAGGTTCAACGAATTTCTTCACCACGAAGCTTTACAAAATTGAGCCATTTAAAACACAAGTGCCAATGTAACCTTCAACACTCCCGCATAAGGCGTAGCAGGAACCATCTTCGTAAGGCAACGTAAATGAAAGTGAGAAATGTGTTCATTCACTTCGATCGTTGGCAGTTAAAATGAAATTGTTTGCCACAATTTTTTCATGCAAGCCTTTATCTTCACGCTCAGTGTGAACAAATCTCGTTTTTTTCAGGGTAAAGCACTGCATACATTGCACTATTTAAACCGTTAAGCGCATCACACCATTTTTGAAACCATTAGCAGCACAATTGCCAGTGAAATTGAGAGAAAATGAAAATTTTCATTTTGTCAGGATTCCAAAGAAAAAGTTGGATCGAAATTGAGCTTTCAGCGAAGTGAGATGATACCACTTAATAGGTAAAAACTGTGGCAGGTAAATGTATTTTTTGATGTTTTGATAGAGCACAAAATGTATCATTTCCATTGTTAGTTCTAATTTCAACAGACCAGAAAAAACCTGAAAGTTTAATGCAAAGAATACCACTACAGCTTTTTCACCTCAATTTCTGTGATACAAGATAAAAAACAAAATGAGGTCATGAGAAACTTGGAAAAAATTTCCTAGAGAACAACAGCAGTTTGCACAGCAGATCTGAGACGACAGACTGGATATCCAAACATTTTACAAAGTTGTAACTGTAAAACCGGGAGGAAAAGTTGTTCTTTCTGCTGTTTTTTCAAGCTAAAATAATCAAGTTTACGTATTCACCATAAAATATGAGCACACATCTGGTAACGGCGCAGAGTTGAGTGATTTTTTTTAAATAATCAAATCCATCTGCTCAAAAGAAGTTAAAAAAATTGGACCTCCGTATAACAGGTTGACTGATATACGACCCATCGATGGGTCGTGCTTTAAGTTCTACCTGCTGTGACTCATCGATGGGTTGTTTGAAAAATTTTGAACAATCTTTTAAAATTATTGTTATTCAATGGACCCAGTAAATGTTTGGTATATATAAAATTGCTAACAACTTTTCAATTCAGATTTTAGTTGCATTCTGAACATCAATTTAACCCATCGCAGTCAACGTGTTAAAGGAAGGGAGAAGCCAACTCTGATGTTGCACACCTCCAGGGTAAATCTGCTCCTATAATAAGAGGGGTGTCTGTCTGTCTGTCCGAAGCCAGCCTGCAGTGTGTGATGAGCGTATCTGTGATACAAGCTTCATCAACTATACAATTTCCAGTATATTAATCTATCAGATTCGAGTAGGAATGAATATCACGTGAATTCTTAGGAAATAGGAACGTGTGTCATGTGATTTGACGAACATTATTAAACATTTTTGACGGGCCGTGTGCACTCGGCTTCATCAACTCTCGAGAGATTGAATTTTTTCATTTCTCACGGCCTTTCTTTCATTTCGCTTTTTTTCTTATTTCAAATAAAGGGGGTGAACTAGTAAGCTATTAAACCCCCTGACCTGACCGCTGCTAGCTGTCGTTCACTGCTTTCAATGGTCTCCAATTACTCGGAAGGTTGAACAACACAAACGTCCTATTGTGCCGACGATACCCTTTCAAAATGCCCGACTTGCCAATTAGAGAACACTCTTTTGATCCGTTAGAACCACGTTTCTGAAAGTTTAATTTTTAAAATTCTTTATTCCTATATGTTCTGTTTCTAGATTTGAAAATTTGTGCATATTTTAGTACTCTTTAGTCAAAAGCGAACGCAACTCGACAGTGAAACTTCCGAAGTTGTGTAAAGATCTTTCATGCTTTTCAAAGTGTTTTTGTCTTTGCATCAACCGTGTAATTTTTCCGGATATTCTGATGTAGCGACAAATTTATGACATATTTTTCTCTGAAATTCGCACTTCAGACGACCATTGATAAACTGCTTGTCATCCAAAATGTTCATTTCTAATATAATTTGTTTAGCTGTGTTCATTCATCTTTCATTTTCTTAGTAATTTTCCTACATTTTCAGATTAATTTCTGTTTAATTAGAGTCTGCTTGTTTTGTCTTCATTGAAGGCGTACATATATCGT
This sequence comes from Platorchestia sp. MABIK, assembly GCA_014220935.1. NCBI lineage: Eukaryota > Metazoa > Arthropoda > Malacostraca > Amphipoda > Talitridae > Platorchestia > Platorchestia sp. MABIK. The sequence goes on along the minus strand of JACJUY010012146.1, from coordinate 217 downwards.
CAGTGTTTCTAGCTTACAAAAATAGCACGTCTGCGTTTGAACTTATCTGACTGTTACCTATAGTTAGTCGTGGAGTGTAGATCAGATCGGTGTTAGTTGTGGAGTGTAGATCAGATCGGTATTAGTTGTGGAGTGTAGATCAGATCGGTGTTAGTCGTGGAGTGTAGATAGATCGGTGTTAGTTGTGGAGTGTAGATCAGATCAGTGTTAGTTGTGG